>JAQIUQ010003432.1:670000-910000 GCA_030378365.1 Hybognathus amarus
AAAGCATTTATAGCAGTATTTATAAACTGCTTATACTGTAAGTGTCTGCTATATAAATTATGAATTGACTGTTTACTAATGTTAAGCTAATGATTTAATACTGTGCAGTTATTATAAAGTGTTACCAAAAAACTAATTTGCCATAATTTATATTGAGAAAAAAATCTAAATAGTACAAGTTGAATGACACAAACTGAACAGGAAAACACTGAACCCTGATTTCCGCAAATTGACCCCAATTGAAGATGTTTATTTGGGGCATCAGTGTCCTTCTCTGAGTTTACTGTACTCTACATATTAATCATACAGTGGACACAAAGTAGGACCAACATGACTAAATCTTGTCCACAAATGGCAACAGCTTCTGCATAAATATAAAGAGCATTAATCCTCATAATGGCTCATACCGCTGTATGTAATGATCTCTTAAAAATGAATTGCTTGTCTTGCAGCATTCCTCATTTTTAGGGTAACGTGTCTGCATAAGAAATCAGTGTTCACTTTATTTTATGATTCCTTTAACACAATCTGTTGACTATAAGCAATGTTGCACCTGCATTTCTACCTACTCTCTATTAGTAGAGTATTAGTAGACTTGGTAGGGTTTGGGTTAGAATAAGTTAACATATAGTTGCAGAGTTACTTATTATTTAAAAGCTGTTTTAAAAGCTTTAAAAGTAGATGCCACACATACAGGTTTCTAGCTATGACTAATTTGCAACCCCTTTAAAAGCAAATGGTGGTCACGTCAACTTTTGCTGATAATATATCCACCCCCATGTCCAAAAGACAGTTTCAGTGCAAACTGTTCAAAGGACTTTAAACGACACTAGACGATGAATAAGGGTCTTATCAAGCGAAACGATCGCTCATTAAAAAAATAAAAATAAAATAAATAAATAAATAAATAAATAAATAAATAAAAAATAATAATAATAACAAAGTTTAAGTTTTATAAGTTCAAATGCTCGCCTTGCTCTGTTCTGTGATGCACATTCGTGACTCTCCTGTTCAAACTCGTTCATCAAAATGAACGAATATCTTTTGTGTCATTTGGTTCCTTCAACGAAAGAAATAACCGAGAAAGATTTGTTCATTTTGATGAACGAGTTCGAACAGAAGAGTCACGAACGTGCATCACAGAACAGAGCAAGGCAAGCATTTGAGCTTATAAAACTTAAACTTTGTTATTTATTTATTAAATGAGCGATCGTTTCGCTTGATAAGACCCTTATTCATCGTCTGGAATCGTTTAAAGCCCTTTGAACAGTTTGCACTGAAACAGTCTTTTGGGCCTTGAACCGTTTGGACGCCATTGAAGTCCATTATATGGAGAAAATCCTGGAATGTATTCATCAAAAACCTTAATTTCTTTTCGATTGAAGAAATAATGATATGGACATCTTGGATGACATGGGGGTGAGTAAATTATCAGCAAAAGGTTTTTTTTTTTACTCCTTTACTATGCAAGTCGATACTCTGATCATATTTATTTTTAAGTACATTTTACCAATTCCAAACCATGCGCTAAATGTAATAATTTAATCAAGTGATATATAATTGTAAACGAGGGCCTCATATCAGATGTGCATAATTAAGGAATTTTAAATGAAATTTTGAAGGTAAAAAGAGCCAAGAAAAAGATTTAACTGAAAGTCAACAATAATGAAATGCCCTTGAGAAAGATGCAATACTAGAAATGACAAAAAAAAATAAGTTGTAAAGAAAAGACACATAATAATTTGGTGTGAAACCAACAAAAAACATTTATTTTCCAGAACTGCAACTTACTCAGAGTCTCCAGAAGAGCTACGTAGTTGTCAGGAGACTTTGCTAAGGTAAACTTGACCTCACTTAATAAGAATCATAAGCTGAAGTGTTTGTTAAATAGAAGATGTTTTTAAAGGCTTTATAGACTGACTCTTGAGGCTCCAGCACCACTTCCTTGCTTGAAAAATGTATTTCAGAGGATCTGACAGTGAGTTTTTCTTAAGACTACACACTCTCAGAAAAAAAGGTACAAAAGCTGTCACTGGGGCTGTACCTTTTCAAAAGGTACACTTTTTGAATCCGAAGGCTGCATATTGGTACCTTAGTGGTACATATTAACACCTGGAATGTACAAATTAGCACCTAAAATGTACATATTAGGACCTAAAATGTACACATTACCACCTAAAATGTACATATGACCACCTAAAATGTACACATTACCTAAAATGTACATATTACCACCTAAAATGAACATATTAGTTCATGAAATGGACATATTAGCACCTAAAATGTACATATTACCACCTAAAATGTACATATTGGGACCTAAAATGGACATATTAGCTCCTAAAATGTACATATTAACACTTAAAATGGACAAAAGTTTACCTTTTGAAAAGGTACAGCCCCAGTGACAGCTTTTGTACCTTTTTTTTCTGAGAGTGCAAGAACAACTCTCAACTTGCTAATATTTCTTGCAACAAATCCAATCTACACTGCACAGGACTATCTGTTTGTCCAACCAATGGAAGACATGTAGATATTTACGAAAATAGCAATGCAGTAGAAATTGCACACTTCAGATTTAACATCCATACCTTGAAGTTGATGAAGATTTTAGTTCAGCCCTTTAGTCTTTTTATCTTCAATCGTGAACATCCCAAGACACAGGGCCCAGAGCTTCAGGCGTCCCAGTTAGGGTGTTTACCCAGCAGCACGGTTAACAATGGGCTTTTATTTGTCACTTTATTGAGACAATGTGGCATGCTCCAGTGGACTCCCGCGGCGTGGTCATAAAGAGCCTGACAGCTCCTGTGTGAGAGATTCAGTCGTCAGCGCTGCTTTTGTGTCTGATGTACCTGATGGCATTTCCACTTCCCTCTGCAGTGTCACCTTGCCAAAGAAAAGACTATCGCTGCTTATCGTACTCGTGGTGATTTTTCCTCCCTTCTATTCTTCCCTCTCTCGCTTTTATTTCTTTGTCGTCGCCTTTATATTTTTCCTTTTTAATTTTCTTGTCAGTCAATGGAATGGTGGTAGAAGGTAGTTTATTCTCCTTTATTTACCCCAAACTAAAAGTTCTCTCAATATTTGCTCTCACTCAAATTGTTCCAAACCTGTATGGCGTTCTTTCTTTTCAATAGTGAAGAGTTGTGCTGATCGCTCTTTTCATGCACTCACAATGAATGAGGACTGAAGTTTCCAAAAAGACACAAAACACCATTAAACTTTCATAAAAGTAAGAAAGGCCTATGACTCATGCTCTATATTCAAAGTCTTCTGAAGTCATCAACTATATCTCTACATGTGTGAGAAACTATTTAGGGCCAGATTTAGTAAACCGGGCAAGAGCGCGATTGGTGCAATGGGAGTGGAAAGTTCTTGATCTATATACTGATAATGTGCAAATTAAAGAACACAGACACAGCCGAATCGTTTACATAATGACCAACGTAATCTATCAAGAGCAGCGCCTGTTAGTGTCTGGTTTGAGATATGGGAATTAAATAATGGCACAAATACCATTAAATTGACCATAGTAAATCACCTTGCATGGTTCATTTAAATACTCTCCTTCCATACGTTTTGCGTCTGAAAGGGAAACAACTACAAATGCATTTGGAATAAAGCCTCAAAAATAAAAAGAGTTTGCTCTGGCGCAAGCTGTTAGTAAATTTGGCCCTTAATATCTAAATTAGTATTCTCTAATAATCTTCCTTTTAACTGTTAACTACTCCAACCAGATCATTGAGTCTGTTAGTCATGGGCAATTTGTTCAGACCTCTTGAATGAGGCATCGCTGTGTGTCTGTGGATAACGACCCAACTTTTGGTAATATGGGTTAAAGGAGTAGTTCACTTAAAAAAAAAAAAATGCTGATTATTTACTCACCCCCGTGTCATCCAAGATGTCCATGTCTTTCTTTCTTCAGTCGAAAATAAATTGAGGTTTTTGATGAAAACATTCCAGTATTTTTCTCCATATAATGGACTTCAATGGGGTCCAAACGGTTCAAGGTCCAAAAGACAGTTTCAGTGCAAACTGTTCAAAGGGCTTTAAACGACACCAGACGATGAATAAGGGTCTTATCAAGCGAAACGATCGCTCATATTGTTTTATAAGCTCAAATGCTCGCCTTGCTCTGTTCTGTGATGAGCGTTCGTGATTCTCCTGTTCAAACTCGTTCATCAAAATGAACAAATCTTTTTCAGAGTCATTTTGTTCATTCAAACGAACGAATTGACTCGGAAAAGATTCGTTCATTTTGATAAACGAGTTTGAACAGGAGTTTTTTTATTTATTTTTTATTAAATGAGCGATGGTTTCGCTTGATAAGACCCTTATTCATCGTCTGGAGTCGTTTAAAGCCCTTTGAACAGTTTTCACTGAAACTCTCATTTGGACCTTGAATCGTTTGAGTTCCCACTGAAGTCCATTATATGGAGAAAAATCCTTCTTCAGTCGAAAAGAAATAATTTCTTGTTGACTGAAGAAAGAATAACGTGGACATCTTGGATGACATGGGGGTGAGTAAATTATCAGCAAATGTTTTTTCTACTCTGTGGAGTGAACTATGCAGTTCTTCTGTGTTTCAAGGAGTAAATAATGACAGCATGTTCATTATTGAGTAAACAAATGCTTTAATAATTCAAGATTCGAGTTTGACCAAAACCTGTCGTCGCAGCAGAAGCGTTAAATGGGCTGTTTTCTTTGGCGCTGGATGGATTCCAAGAACCAGGACTTTATTTGTTTGCTTTCTCTCATTTCTCATCCCTAATGTATTAAATGGCCATTTGCTAAATGGTGTGTTGAAAGATGCCACTATGCTCGTGGAGAAAAAAAAAAAAAAAAAAAAACGGAAACACAGCTATAAAGGTTCTTGGATTCATGAAGTGCTTTCTAATCTCACCAACTCCATCCTCTCCGTAAAGGTCAGTGATTTTCAGAAATAAGTGTTGTGACCTTTTTTTAATCATGAGAATGAAAGCAGAAGCGTTGCACTTTAACAGTGTAAATTTGAAACAGGACCGTGAGAGTTTAGCTCTAAAATCATAACTTTCAGTTGTTTTTACAGTCCCTAAAGGGTTATGAAACATTAAAGGCTTTATGGAATATGATGGATTCATTATTTAGGAATAAGAGTTCATTTAGGGATTTTTGTAAAAAAAAACAAAAACAAACAAAAAATCAACATCAATTCGATGTCACTGAATGCAAAAGACGACAACATGTTCATTTTCGAATGAACTATTAAAAAATATGTTCTTTCACAGTGTTCTTTGTGACACACTGTTCCTTGTAATATTAAAATTGTAATCCAGTTTTGGATCTAAGATCTAATCTGATCACTCATTAATCTTTCAAATTCATAACATCCTATCTGCACTGCAATGCCTCTGAAAAGAAAGCTGTTATAAATCCTTAAAAAAAGTTTTATTACTAAAGTAAAGTTTTATTTGTATTAGTATTATTATTATTGTACAGTCCTGTTCCACATGTACACACTATGTACTTGGCAATTACAATAAATATGTTATAACTAGGTACTAACCCTGAACCTGCCCCTAAACCCAGGGCATAAAACTAACTTTTTGCCACTGGCCGGTAACTTCACAAAATGTTTCTGCCATACATATGTTTTACTGACCAAGAATAACTGCAATAACACCAAAATGTAATTTAAAAATGTTAAAATTAATATGATTTAAATTTAAATCATGTAAAGCATTAACCAAAATGTATAAATTTAAACATTTAAGACAAGTAAATTCAGTAGTAAAAAAAAAAAAAACTAATTACAAGCAAAATCACAAATACAATATAACAAAGATACAAATAAAATAGGTTTCAGCTCGTTTTATATACATGCACTCGCCAACGCTGATTTTTACTAACCTAACCTTAACCCATGTGGTTACATTATATTACCAGTACTTTCTTGGGCAAGTACACTGTAAGTACACGTAATGAATAAAGTGCAACTTTTTACTCACCAATCATGTCGTTCCAAACCCCAACTTTAGATTTTTATGAAACCTGAGAGATTTCTATCCCTACCACTTTGTCACTTCACAAAATTCATAAAGAGATCGTAAAACTAATCCATGTGAATTAAGCTGTTTAGTCCAATATTCTGAAGAGACACAATCATATGTTGAACAGTTTGAATTTAGGCTTTTATTCACGTATAAACATTCATCAACACACATCAGTTACGGCTCAAGCATGTTCACTTGACATGCAAGAACCAATGAGGTTCATTCTCGTGTTACGCAGCACGTTCGAGCTTCAGCGAGAACCAATCAGGTTTGTTCAATCAATAAGTAGGTTGAATTAATGTTTATACTTAAATAAAAGACCAAATTCAATCTGTTCATCATATAAAGTGATTGTGTCTCTTCAGAAAATGTGGACTAAATCACTCGATTCTTATGTATTCGATTTTACAATTTTTCTATGAACTTTTTGAAGCGTCAAATTGGTAGTTGAGTTAAGCTGTCAATGGAGGAACAGAAATCTCTCAGATCCCATTAAAAATATCTTAACTTGTGTCCTGAAGATGAACGAAAGTCTTGCGGATTTGGAAAGACACGAGGGTGAGTAAATGATGACAGAATTTTCATTTTTGGCTGTTCTAACCCTTTAATGAGGATATATTAAAAAGACAGAGTGAGGATTATTATCACACTGCTGCCAACCCATCGAAACAGGGAAACGTTAAAAATGGTTCTAGGTTGAGAGGACGGTCCAATTCTGCCCAGCGATCTAACTTTAGAAATCAACATTGAACTTTTTTCTTCTTCTCAAACTCTAGAAGGGGGAAAGGAATCTAATTATGAAAGTAAAGATGAACAGAGCCCTGTCAAATATGCCAAAATGTGTAATGTGTGTTATGCCCAATAACAACGAAATTGCAAAAATCATGTTTTCAAAAAGGTTTCCCAAATATTTACATGGCAAACAGCCAATCATATGCCAAAGGAGAGTAAATACGGTTTATATTGATATCAATATGAAAACTTCACCTTTAAAATTCCCTTGAGGTTTATTAAAACTAAGAGAAAATGCCACTGATCTGATGCTTGAGTTAAATACAGTTATAAATGATTAACAGTGTTGGGGAAGCTTTGAAACTGAGTGACAAACATGACCAACAGCAGCATACTGTAACTAATCATGATCTTGATATGTAAAATCATTGTAATAATACATTGGTAGCCTGTTATTTATTATTATTATAGATTTTATATAAAGGTTTGTGATGTTTGATCCTCATCAGTGCTTTAAAAAAGCGATGCATTTTAGGTTGTAGAGAGCATTTGATTGGTCAGAAAATCTGTTAAAGCAGAATGATGTCATCAAAATTCTTGATTTTATTAGTTGCGTGTATATTTTGAATGCATATATATATATTTTTGATGCGTTTCTAATCAAAATTAAACTGATTTCATGAGTATGAACATTTACTGAATATTACATCACTTCCGTTGTATAAATATTGTGGAAAATCATGAGATTGTTTTTATTCGAATGATAGCCTTGATTTTTACATTAGAAATAAACAAATTTGCATGTAGCTTTGGTAAAATGCTAGAATTGTTTTTAATATTTTAGCTTTAATACATTGGAAATGCAAAAGTCAGTTATTTACTGTATTTTACAAACCATCTCATCTTTTATAACTCATTCCATTTTTCCTGTTTAGAGTGAATGATTTTCACATAAAATCATATAGCTGTCCTTATAGTTTAAAAGGAGGGTCCATGCACGAGTGTCATCTTATTTGGGGGTCCCTTAGCATAAAAAATGAAACGTGTATAGTGTTCATTTAGAGATAAAACCATTCCTTTATCCGGCCTAAAACGCTTCTCCTCATAATACTCCATTGAATAACTCTCACTTATTTATAGCTCTGATTGTCTTTTATCTCACTGATTTTACCCTTTGTTTCATTATCTACGCAATCAATACATCGTCCCCAGACTTCTCTCAATTTCAGAGAAACACACTGAGCCGCTTACAGGCTTTGAAATCGAGATCTCATACTTTCTTCTCTTGTACCCTCGTCTTTTTTCCTGCCCTGATGTCGTTTGATAGCTTTGTTCATTAGATCGTTATCGATGGCTATGGCGGAACAGTGAGCGAGCGATCATATTTGGCGTAGCGGTTGGGGGCGGGAGCGTCTCGGCTGTTATTTGGGGCGTGATTTATCGTCGGGCCCTCCTTCCTCGGCGCCAGAGTTTCGGTGGAAAAACAAAGACGGGGAGAGGGCAACGTAATGAGAAATATCAATGTATTCTCATGTTCCTGCTCTCCCTGACAGCACACAATCCATCTCTCTGACACTCACCTAGTTAACATTTTTATCAGAGGCCAGGACTCGTCATTTTTTACCCCTTCCTCCAGCGAGAGTATAAGTCTCCACTAATAGTTTAGATAAAGATGAAGAATCAGAAAAAATAGCTGCACTGCTCCTCGTGAGAATGAAAAGCAATGGAGTCAGCAGTTGGTTTCTTATTTTTACCCCCTCATAGCTCTTTTTACAGCAATCGCTGTACCAGCCTTAAGGTTTGTGTACCAGCCGTGTCTGCGCCTCCCTCAGGGAAATGGAAGGAAATGCCAAAATTATTCGTAGGCTTTTTTGACGTCCGGTTGTGCATGCTGAATATGGTAAATGTGACCCCTTTTTAATTGAGTGTGAACAGAGGAGTAGTGGTAAAAAACGAGGTGGGTAAACTATAAATTCTGTTATACATACAACCATGAACAGCACGTGTTGTCCCTGAGCTCCGTAACGACATCTCTCAAAGATTTGCGTCTTTATATAGTAAAATAATTCTCATAAAAAACTAACACAGTCTCATCCCAATTCGTCATATAACTGACGTTTTGGGACGTCTTATATACAAGCATGTGTGTGTATTTATATTTAAAACACAAACTTTCTATTTGGATGCGATTAATCGTGATTAATCGTTACAGCCCTTATATATATATATATATATATATCAGCCCTTATAATTTATTTATTTATTTTAAATGATTTGAATTTAATTATATATTACTGTAAATAACATTGAAATTTCAAACTTATTTTTCTATGCCTTTCCGAATATGGTATCCATCTTTGGGCACATCACTAGTGGCGCATGTACCAGCCAAACAATTGTCATTTAAAATGTTATTTTTAACATTTTATTCATTATTAATTTATTAACTAATCATTTTTCACATCAGTTTAAGTTTAGGATGCAAATTATTATTTTTATTTTATTTTTTATCATCAATTTGGTGCTATTATGCACAGCTGAGTGAACAACAAAGGTTTGTACTGTCCTTCCTGTAATATCCTTGTAAACATAAACAAGGAGAATGGCTTTATTTTTAAAACATACAGATTGCCGGAATATGCTTCTTGCTCTGGTAATTGGTAATATACTGAAACATATTTACTTTCTTCTAAGTTGTACTTATAAGAGTCAGTCAAGGATGCTCAAATTATTTGAGCAAAATGTAATAATCCCTTGCATATAAGTAAAGGAAACAGGCGTGAAAAAAAAAAAAACATTATATCCAGAGGAAGCAATTCAGAGCTCCATTTCTTCTGAGCAGCAAACAGACATTCATAATGCAGGATGAGTTTTATTCATAAGTAATCACACAGATGGCGGCTGCCTTGTTTCCTCAGCGCTGTCTTTCACAATGCCAGGTGTTGATCTAAGAGAATAGAGAACTGTGTCTGGCAGAACAGAGGATATTAGGAACAAATATCTGTCTGTCAAATCTGCCTTTCCTCTTGGTCGCTACACCGCAAACTTTTACTTTTAAAACCTCTCCCACCTTGGAAAATGACCTCTTTGGTATTTGCTCTGTCCTGGCCAGATAAATGAAACCAAGATACTGTCGATATCCATAATGGTTTACCTGCTGTAACACTTGACCTTTCGTGTTTTTTGCACGCTTTCCTACAAAAGGAAGAAACAAACAAAAACAAACCATTCTCCTAAATGCTTCTGAGCGAGGATCTGTCATTTTGAGCCGTCTAGCGTAAGAGCAAAGTTCTATATATTGATTTTAGCATTTGCGTTTTTCCTTTACTCGCTCTCTGCCCTTTGTCCCGGGCACTTTCTTCTTTGAGTCGTCCATCTCAGTCTGGACAGAGGACATGGAGACATCGTGTCTTTATAAAGGTTTGAGCATGTTTTGATGATGCAGTTAATTATGCCGGAAACTGCAGAGTAGATTCAGCTACTGTAAACCAGTACATTAAAAGTTGCTTTTATGTTTGTCTTTTTATGAAGTTTCACATTGTAAATCAGGACGCAGTGTGGAACACGAGTTAAGTGAGAGGTTTTGCATATGCATATTTATGCATGACTGCACGTGTTCGCAGTTTTGCAAGTTAAGTGTGTGTGCATTAGCATGTGTTCATCACATGCACTCGCCAGTAGCATGTAACCTACATAATCAGCTAAACACTGAAAATTTCAGCTAATTTGCATATGATTGTAATTACCTTATCTTCATATATGGATATACAGCTGAAAATACAAAGCTACGGATTTAAAATCAGTAAATCAGTGTTAGTCTCAACCTTATAGCCTGCCCTACTGTACATGTGTTTTCATGTACATTCATTAAGACATAACCAACTATGTATTACCAGGATACTCGCCAAGACTGGCGTTTTACATAATTTTGTGTAAGTTTGTCCGTTAAACGCAAGCACAAGAGTTCAATCCAATTTGCTGGGGCAGCAAAACTTCTTGACCGGCAAACGTCGTTGGTAATAATGTGAAATTGTGGTAACGCTTTAGATTACAGCCTGGAAAGAACTGTGTAATTAAGAGGAATTTACAGTGTAACTTTCTGTAATTATAGTGTACCTATAAAGTACTTCATGTAAGTATAAGGTAAAGTTTGGAGAATAAAGGAGAGTAAATAAAAATATTTATACTGTAAGTATTATAGAACTAAGGGGTTCTTATTCTACTAATGTTCTTATACTATAATGATACAACAATCTTGCATTTGGGAGCAATTTAGCGAGAACACACACTGCGTACCTTTTTGAAATAATTGTGTACCAATCAGGGGCGGAGCTAGACTCTCAGTACAGTGGGGGCGGAGCTTCATCATGGGGCCTTCTGCGATATTTTCCAAATGTCGATAACAAACTATTGCGAAATGACAGCGTTTCATTAACCGATTTTATGTGACTAAAACATCTTTTTTTTCACCCTAGCATCCACGCTATCTCTGCTATAGGTACCAATACATACTATAGGCTTTTTAAAAATGACAGGGTACATATCTATGCATTTTTAATATATACAGCTATGGAAAAAATTAAGAGACCACTGCCAAATCAGCAGTTGCTCTGGATTTATTATTTATATTATAAATAATAAATCCAGAGCAACTGCTGATTTGGCAGTGGTCTCTTAATTTTTTCCATAGCTGTATATGTATAGCCCACAATGTCACACTTACCCTGTAACTACATGAAACAAGAGGGTAACAAGCACCACTACATGAAACAAGAGTATCTTTCCCCAGTATGTAAGCAAAAGTTGCAATAGTTTTTGTTTTTAGTGCACTTTTGTTAAAAATATTACTTTATACATGTACCGTGTAATTTTAAAAAAGCCTATACAGTATGTACCTAAATTGTTAATTCTGAGATTGTGATGTAGAGTTCACTGCAGTGTTAGCAATGGTGTTGACTTATGAACTTGCACATAGTTTGTCTTCAAGCATATTAAAAGCACTACATAGACATATAAAACCACATTAAAAGCTTGATTTTCTCCACGGGGGGTTAACTTGGATTTGTAGAGGGTGAATTAAACGCTTGGACTCTATAAACCAACATTTAAAAAACAATTTAGATTGCCTGCTTTGATCTACCTCATTGTGTGTGTGTTGCTTCTAGCACAGTCTCTCCAAAGCAGACAGAATATGTTCTGTCTTTCTTCGCTGTGAATCAGGTTAGCTGGTGTATGGACGAGTGACAGGCGCCAGCAGAGACAGGCCGAGAGGATGATGGCAGCTAACCTTTAACAGAAATCATTTTTCATTTTGCTCAGCTGTGTCCACTGCCCGCAGATCTGCCGGGAGAGAGGTGTGTGACGCGCCGAGCAGCGGCTGTTCCCAGCGGTGTCGGCCGAGGAACTGTAATTTGATTCCAGAAAACTCTACGGCCCTGAGACTCAAAGTCGCCTGGTTGTTTCTCTTCAATATCTCCTTCTGATATAAGATGCTGTGACTTTTTGCATGAATGTATAATGAACTGAGCAGGTGGTTTTGTTTACGGAGTCTGGTGGGAACTTCCATGTTTAATATGAGCATATCCACCTCTTAATTTCTACAGGGAATGGCTGAAATATATGTATATTTATTTTCCATGGATGCTTATGGCCCCTTTCATGTTTCTCCAGTTTGATATAAAGATAGGTTTAGCATTGGAAAATGCAATAGTGTGTCCCTGCATGGAAAATAGTAGTGGGAATAGAAATCACAGAACATGTTGGAAGTTTCACAAATATGTTATGTTGCATTTACATAGATCTGTAACTCAACACTGCTCTAGAAATCTATACTCATGTGGCTCAATTATAAAGAGAGCATGCAAATGAAGCCTAGTGCCCCTCTTGAAATCAAATAACTCAAGTATGGGTAGGAGGACTGGCTATATTTAAGCAGAAAGCTGATTTAAGAGCCTCTTGCGTGATATTTTCTGGGTCTATAGGACATTTAGTTCCTGTCCTCGAATCTGATTGGTCACACAACTTTCCAAGAGAGCTGATGTGACACTACAACACTTTGACTTTTCACTTTTTGTCTCACTCAGCTTGTCTGTATTGCTGTGTTCCAGACAGACGTTAGTGGTGAGCCTTTTCTGTAAGTTTCACGGTTACACCAGTAGGTGGCGACACGTGCGTCATTGAATCATTCTTTCAGACGGTTCATTTAACCCTCTGAGACCGACAGCATCGTCAGCGATGCCACACGTCACCTCCTATAAACTGTTTACATAACTCGATGACAGATTTATCGAGTTTCTTACCGTCTTTTTCCAGCAGAAATCTAACGAGCTAGCCATCAGCGGGGTGTCTTTGGTGTCTTTCTAGCCTGTACAGAAGGTTTTCTATCCAGCCTGGAGCTTGTGCTTCCTTTCAGAGGTTTTCAGCAATAAATCCAAACGTTTTATGTCGAACTTTGATACTCTTGAAGTCCATAATTCCTAAATATTCCGTCATTTTGCCGCTAGCTCGATGCTAGCGGCCATTCTGGATATGCTACGCGATGCTATTCTCGTGATGGTTTTTGACCAATTACAGGCTGATCCATCGTAAACATTGGTGTGCGTCATGACGCATGAACCAAGCGCTGATATAGTGGAGAGAGATAGAGACGCACGGAGACGCACGATTCAGAGAGAAACGCAAAGAAATGGACGTAAATAAAGCGCTGGTCTATTTTAGTGCATTGCAGGATGATGGATTTTCTTTTAAAAAAAATAATTGTAAAAATACCCTTAGGTCTCAGAGGGTTAAAGAAACAGATTAATTCAAGAACTAATCGAGTGATTGGCTGTGTCTTCCTACTATATAGATGAAATTCAGTATGTCTGAAATTCGTTGTATTGATAAAGCAGACGGAAACTTGTCTTATGACATATTACTTCCACCAAGTGTGCATCCAATTTACATTCGAATTTGTACGATGTGAATCATATGGTTATTAGAAAAAATGGTTATTAGACATATGGTTATTAGAAAAAAGTAAGCATGAAGGTCTTCCGCTGAAGATATAAAAACATATGAATGAGATTTTATGCAAATTTAAACGCCAAAACATAAGCTAGTTACGAATTGCCATGATTTGTGTTGAATGTTCTTCTGGGCAAATATATAGTGTTTTCTTGGTCAGCCAGTTTTACGTATATGAAATCCTGTTAGCGCCCATGTTTGTGTTATCTTATTTAAAGGGATAGTTCACTTTGAAATTAATTTTTGGTATGTTTTAGCTTACCTCAAGGGTATCCAAGATGTAGGTGTCTTTGTTTCTGCAGTATTTTCAATTCTCCACGACGCATGCGCGGGAACTGTACTGTATGAAGGAGATCGCAATTCTCACGCATGCGTCGTGGAAATCTTTCCAAGTCTCGTTTCAGGCCAACAAGGAAGAAAAGGAATAGTCGAATAAAGTTGTTATTTTTGTTTTTTTCACACAAAAATTATTCTCGGTGCTTGATAAACTTATAGTTGAGCCACTGTAGTCACATGGAATATTTAAACATTTTCTTCATTGACTTTCTTGGCCGTCAAGAGCCAGTCCCTTAGGCAGCCTATGTGGTAGTGAGACAGCTCTCAAATTTAATCAAAAATATCTTAATTTGTGTTCCGAAGATGAACGAAGGTCCTACGGGGTTGGTACAGCATGCGGGTGAGTAATTAATGACTTAATTTTCATTTTTAGGTGAACTAACCCTTTAAAGAGCATGCACAGAGAAGTCCAGATTAAACATGATTTAATGACTAAATGTAAATGAGTAAATGCAAGTCATGAGTAAATGTAAGTACACATTGATGGCCTAAGACACGAAACAAGCGGTTTGAGTGAGAAAACGAACAGTATTTATATCGTTTTTACCTCGTGTAATCACAGCCATGTCCAACTGATCTGCCGGTGTGGGCGCTTCGGTCTGTGCATGTGCCAGAAGTGATCGTACGTCACTCATTGTTTACACAGAGACTTCCGAAATATAGACCTAGGACCCATAGACCTGCATTATATGATTGATAGACAACAACGGTTTGATCGAAAAATATCAAAATTGAAACTACTGCATAAACAAAGACACCTACATCTTGGATGCCCTCTGAGGTAAGAGTAAAACTTACCAAAAATTAATTTCAAAGTGAACTATCCCTTTAAATAACTTGATTCCATATTGTTTGGCTTGATTAAGAGATTCAGATATAATGTTTTTTCTCCGCCACCATTTAATCCCAATTGCTAATACTTAAGATGAATTGCACTATGAGGACCTTACCCACAACATAATTGCCTGTTAAATTCATGAATATGTTAATGTGTAAATTCTGAATATGATAAAGGAGAGAAATCGTATGAGTTCCGCTTTTAACCAGTTTTTGGAGCTGATTTCGATATATTTAAATGAGGCGGAGAATGCTTACAAAAGAACGAGCAGCATTATCCACACACACACACACACACACACACATACACACACACACACAAGCACCTGCGGTGGACACGAGGAAGGATCTAATCACCTGACTTTTGACATCCCTTCTGCCGAGCGCAGCACTTCTCCGGCTCGGCTTTGTTCTGGGATGACGGCTGCGGCTCAGAGGCATTTCTAAACCTGTGGGTCGCTCGTGTAAGCGCGCAGCAATAGCTTTGAAGATGCCAAACTCTTGCCAAGCATTATTATCAATGAGCAAATAATACACTTTTTTCCCCTTTCTTTTTGCACATAAGGAAATGAATGAATCTCCTAGCCTGGACTGTTAGATGTATTACTCCCATACTAATTTTCCTCCTGAAAATGGTGTAATTAAAGACTATTAAGTGTTTAAACCGGCGTGGCAGGAGAGCCGAAGGTCTGGCCGCTTAAGGAGAGTTTTAAGTGCTGTGCGCAGAGAGGCATGAAGGTACGGGAGCTGTTATCAGATCGCCTGCCTAATCGCACCGCTCATATGTAGCCAACCTGCAATTAGAGCTTCATAATGGAGAAGGTGTTATCTCTGCCAAAAGTGCTTCATTTAAGGGCACATTTAGATACAAAAGTTTTGCAAAGAATGGAGGAGATTTCCGTCAAATCGTTCCGGCAGACGGGCCATTGTGCTGCTGAGGTATTGTGGTGTGCCGTGTGCTATCAGATGGTAATGCCATGGCACTTTGACATGTGGGTAACTGTCAGGAAACTGCTGCTGATATGTGTGTCTTATTATTAGTGTTATGCATATAATTGATTGGATACTAAATATATCTAACAGGCAGTGCAAATGAGCTTATTATTATTATAAGGCAATTTGCTTGTCCCCATTTATCAACATCAAATATTTTAATTGGTCACATACAGAAAAAAAACTAAATTAATTTTTGCCTAAATGTTGTTTGAAATTAAAATATGCTTAAACCCCACAAAATATGTAGTAGATCTTTCATGATGGGTATTTTTTATGTTTATATTAGCTGTCAAGCTCAATTAAACTTAATTATGAACATTTTTGCATTGTTTTTTGCCTAATAATTTTGTCAGATAAATACTTGAACCGAGTTCAGTGTTCATTCTTCATTGAACTTTTAGGGTCCTTAAAAACAAATATCACGTGTTCCTTGAATGTCCAGTAATACAGTGCAACAGTTGTGTTCCGGAAGTAAAATCACATTAAGTTTCTCCGTAGGGCAAATTGATTTTTAACGATTGATTTTAAAGAAGTCAGACCTACCGTGAGCTGCAAGGTTGTTAATCAATGACATGTTTTTGTTGGAGACATTAACCTGTATTATTTCATTTTTTTTTATTATTCCTAGTGAAAAACTACTTTACCCATGAACCCCATTTACTTCCCCATCAAGCACTACGAATGACATAATTACGATATCAAACTACTTAAATAAGTTTATATTGCATAATATAAATATTTGCCTAAATATTTGATTGTCATTCACAGTGCTAAACCGCGATTCTTTCCCTTGTTAAAGCCATTAAGTACACAGTCTTGTACCCTTGTATTTTAATTTTGTGTTTAAAGACACACACACACACTGGTTATACATTCATACACTGTACAACATGATTCTTCAGTTGTATTACCATAGCATGTGTCCAGACTGACCCATAAAACATTTGCTGATGATACTTTTAAGAACAATTTCACTTGCACATTCATTTTGATGTGCAGTTGGGCAGTCATGCCTTAGACAAATTATATAAAATTAAATATTCTTTTTTGACGGGAGCACAGAGAACTTGTAATGGGAGCCGGTCACCGTGTCGTTCCCTCCGCCCCCCTTATAGTGTCCTCACTACAGCTTGATCCCCGCTGAGTGATATCTCATCCCAGCCCTAACCGTTTCCGACACCTGACCTGACATGCCTTTAGTGCCAGCGTGGTGTCTGTCAGCATCACCCTGCCCACCCTGGCCGCCACCCCAGAGCCAGGCGTGTTAATCTGGGCATTGGCTGATGCCAATTAACTCCCCTACCGCCCCCTCCGGTTCTTCTTTAGCAGAAATAGCAGCATCTCTTCTGCCCAAGGCCAGTCCGGCACAGCCCTGGCTGATGGTCTCACCGTGGGGATGCAGAGCGAAGCCCTGCCCTCGCCAAAGGCACCGCTGGCCTTTTATTTTGTTCAATCCCTGACAAAAGAGTTCTGCTTTGTTCTGGGCATTCATCCCATCTGTGTATTTCAACCCCGATTCTGTTTTGATTAATTTTCAACACCTGACTTTTTTTTTTTTTTCAATTAAATGTTTTGTGTGTCAGAGAGATGGATGGATGGATGGATGGATGGATAGACTATTTGGAAAGCAAATGTGATAGAATAGAAGCCTACTGTTGTAGTAATGAGTGCATTGTTATTTCAGTGCTTTTTAAGCAGCCAGTTTGCCTTGTACATTCAGTTTAACAGCGACGACAGCAAGCCCAAGAGGGCAAGATTTCAACTGAACTATGCATTTTATACTCTTGCACTGTTCTTGCTCTGTCCATATAAGTGAACTTTCTTTAATGAACGAGGTTTTCTAACACATTTCGACTGCTCATGGTATGATCCACTTTGGTGGTGGCCAAATAACACTTTAATGTCAAGCAGAGCTAGAAATGTATATTAATATTTACGAGTAATTTACAACTCCCAGTAATTCGCACCATTAGCAAAGAAACATTTCTGCACGTTTTGGCATTTGGCAAGTGATTGTCAGCCTCTGCTTTTCTGCTACACACTAAAGCGTGTGAATCTAACTTATGTTCAAAAAACAAAAATAAGCCAACAGCAATTATCTGGTGTTATTTTTTTATTTTTTTTTATTATTATTATTTTGATTGGTTGGGTATTCTAAAGCCCTTAATCAAATTTTTCAACACATAGCCCACCTCAGCATGTTTTTAATCAATGAATAAATAACAAAAGAAAAACAGATTAAGCTTTGGCTAAATTCTGACTGGGTGGGCAAGACAGATGTTTGGATGGACTCAGCTCATGCCTAAATCCTGGCCTGTGGCTGAGAGATACTACAAAAGAGAAAACAGGTATCTGGATAAATGAAAATGAAGCGTAAAATACACTATTCAGTATAGCTAAGAAACCTAAACAACAAAATGAAACGACTCTGCGCTGACTGACACATTGAATTGATTGGTGTAAAAACTGTCTGACAATGTGAGGAGAGGAGAAGTGAGGATGCTGAACTCTCGGCTAGTGTGTCTCTCTGGCAGGTGTATTGAACAGGTGATAGCGCCACAAACCAACTCAATCCCTTAGTCAATACAGTCCCATGAGTTAGCATGCTAATTAGCTGCTATCAGATTGCATGTCGCTATCACAAACTGACAGAATAAATCAGCTAATGCAAATTCAATCTAAGGGTGGAGGCAAGGGCGTAGTTTTGGTTTGGACATGGGCTGAAATGTGAACCATTTTAGTCAGGTTTTTCTAATATCCGTCATGAGAAGTAGAACAGAAAACATTTTAGACATGGGGAAGCCCAATTTTTGGGTCAATATTGCAATAAGGTCCAGACTTTAAAGCTCTTGATTCTATGTTATACTTGCCCTTATGAAAAAGTACCATAGTTACAATAAGGCTATAATTACACATAAGACCAGTGACTCTCTTCATTGCCATGCTTATGAATATGTTGACTTTTTTTTTCTTCTTTTTTAACATATAGCATTTGTTATGGAAAATAGTAACCTACACATTTAGAAACAATAGCTACAACTTTCCACAGTTGTAATATAAATCTATAGTGAAAAACCTGTTCCCTTTCAGTTCGATGTCATGTCAAAACAACTGACGAATTGGCTTTAAGCCCAGCTGCACTACTTCCTGAACTTCAGCCAGCTCCTTGTTTCCTGTCTGCTCGGCCTCTGTTTCCCTGCAAAAAAAAGTTATCTGGCACTGCCAGCTCAGACACGACTTCTCGCTGGCTTCATTCGGACCATCAGATTCAGTTCACCCTGTGCCCTCTCAAGTTCAGGGACATTCAGTTTACCTCTGTAATGGACCACGATGCTCCTGTCCTGTGGGCAGAAATCACAGTTCTACTAGAGTTGGTCCCTCTCAACTGATAAGAAGTCAGGGTCCTACAGCCCCTACTTCATTGTACCCAAGAAAGGTGGTGGGTTACGACCAATCTTGGATCTGCGTGTTTTGAATTGGGCCCTTCACAAGCTCCCGTTCAAAATACAAGCACAGAAATGCATTTGCGAATGCATCCGCCCCTGAGATTGGTTTGCAAACAATCGACCTGAAGGATGCGCACTTTGATGTCCCAATTCCCCTCGACACAGATGGTTCCTACACATAGCGTTCAAGGGTTGAGCATATCAGTCCTCAAGTCATGGAGGCAGCCCTTTTCTCTCTGAGGGGGCAATCACATTCTCAACCACCTCGAAGACTGGCTCATCCTGCGAGTGAACACAGGGACATGGGGCTCAGGCACCATCTGGGCTTTGGGTCAACTGCACAGCTTTCTCTGGGCTGCTTCAAATTGCTAAGGTCTGAACAGACAACACTACAGCCGTTGTGTTCATCAAGGTGGTCTACTCTCCTGTCGCATTTTGCAACTCTCCCAACATCTTCTCCTCTGGAGTCAGAAGAGGCCGCTTCGTGCTTCATTCGTGTTCCAGGTGAGCTCAGTCATGAAGCCAACGAGGTCTCATGACAGCCCATGCTTCCGGGAAAGTCCATCCCCAGGGATCTGGAGAGGCTTTGTGCCCGACCAGGTGGCATTGTTTGCCTCTCAGTGCATGATGACTGACAATGAACAAGTCATAGTACTTGGTACTTCACCTCAGTGGTCCAGAACTATTCTTCTCATCTCGCAATGACCTCTTTGGCTACGCTGTCTAGCACTGTAACCAACAGGTCTAGTTAAACAACTGCCGTCTCCAGTAGTTTTACCTCTCTGACTGAGGGGACCCTCAATGCGAGGGCTCAACACAGCTGGCTCTGGGGCCTACACAAGATATGCGCTTCCTCTAGTGACCCTACTCGCACACACACTGTGCTAAGGTTGTATATGTGCCCAGACCAGTTCTTTGCTTTGGTGGGAAAGGCTGTCTCAGTAGAGGTTGGTCCACTGGATTGCCGATGTTATCGTTCTTGGGCGTACCAGACCCAAGGTGAGATGTTCCCTCTTGGGGTGAGAGCGCAGTCTACCAGGAGTTGTGCTTCTTCCTGGGCGCTGGCACACTGCAGCTTGCTGGCAGAGATCTGTAGAGCTGCGGGCTGGGTCGACACCTTACATGTTTGCAAGGTTTTACAATCTCAGTGTGGAGCCAGTCGCAGGACCTTACACAGAGCGCTGGAAGGGGGAGCAATAGTAGAGCTTTGGTAGGGATTAGAGACCTGCGCGGGACAGTTTTCTTCATCCCGCTCCCGCCCGGACCCGCCGGATTTCTGACCAATCCCGCCGCTCCCGCAACGTATGCATTACACTCCCGCCCGCTCCCGCAATATGTATGTCCACTCCCGCCCGCACCCGCAAAACTCGGAGAATTTAATCCCACACAATACTAGAAATGCATTGATTTTGTGTGTTCTCCCGTCCCGCAGGAAAAAAAACACGCATTTGTGTTGCTATTAAGAGATTCATGGGGTTGTTTGTTACGTTTCCTGGCCTGCATGTATTCTGATGCACTGATCAGGAAGATGAATAGTAGCCTGGCTATCGGGACATCTATAGGCTACCGTGCATTTCTTTAGACTTCAAGTATTTTAATTTTAGCTATAGAAGTATTCCATCATATTATGGTCCTGGAGTAAATGTGCAGAAAGCATGTCTGAAAGCAGCTAGCCTCAGAGAACGTTTTTTTTCTAAAAAAAAACGACAGTGCGCCTAGCCTATATGGATCAATTAGTTAACAACGTTCCGCGTTATTAAATTCACCTCGAATTTGTGCTTGTCAAGTCAAGTCACATTTATTTATATAGCGCTTTTCACAATACAGATTGTATCAAAGCAGCTTAATATTGTAATAAGTAATATTGTTAAATGGTAAAAACCTTGTGTCCATCTTATGCCCGCTTTGTCACACGGCCAGTTCAACCTCGTATAATCAGGTTATGTGCGTCTCCCGCTCACGAGCGCTCACTCTAACAGACATGCGACAGTACACACACACACACACACACACATGCGCGCGGGGACAGTGTGTGTGTGTGTGTGTGTGTGTGTGTCTGTTCGTGTGCCTGTTAAGAGTGAGCGCTCGTGAGCGGTCACAGAATGTTCATAAAGCGCTACCCATTCACAGTAACCGGGTCGTCTATTCAAAACAGCCAGCTGTTTGCTGTCAGCGAGCCGCTTAGGTTTTGTGCTATAAATACCTCGTTTGAGGTTCTTTTCCCACATCATTTATTGACATCTCCATCATGTCGCTGGGCTACCTCACAATCCCGCAGGTTTTTTTTTGGCCGCCCATTCCCGCCCGCAGCAAAGTTCAAACCGCCCGCTCCCGTGAGATTTGTGTTGGGACTCAATCCCAATGCAGCTCTCTAGTAGGGATCCCAATTCCTCAGTCGTTCTGACGTAACGTGGAACATGACTGACTGAACGGAAACATCTAGGTTACTTTTGTGAATGTTGCATATAAAGATATGCATACAACAAAATATTCTGGGGCCATGGGACTTATTATCAATGGTGATGGGGGTGGCTGGTAACTGTTTTCAAAAACACTGACAGGAAAAGAGTTAATAAATAACATAAACATGAATGAATGAGGCATTTATATAGCGCTTTCATGTGCACTACTGTACACGCAAAAGCGCTTTACAATCATATCAGGGAATCTCCCTCAACCCCCACCAGTGCGCAGCATCCACTTGGGTGATGCGACGGCATCTACTCGTAGAACTGGTGCACAATGCGCTCAACAACACATGCCAGCCACAATGCTAAACATGATTTAGACAATCTGACTGCTTTTATCCTCAGTCAATAGGGTCCTGATGAGGTTGTTTTATGTGTCAATCAGGTGACATGAGTTTGAGCCAGAAAATACCTGTTTGTCTCAAAAATGTTAGAATGGGTAAGGTAGTTATGTTTATCTGTTTGCATTTAACTGCTGTGGATATGTACGTTTTGCTTTTTCTGTAGATTCCTGCTTTGTTAGACTGTTAACTAGGCCACTAAATGGATGAGAATATGTGTTTTGGAGATATAATAACTCCTCACATAAGACCTTGAGATAATGATTGTAGCACAATATCTGAGCCTTCATATCAAGTGGAGATCCAGCATAGATCCTGCTGCTCAGAGAGAGGCTGAGGTTGGAGGGACGTGATCCACAACCTCTTAGGCTTATTGATACACACCTCACTCTCTGTTAAAAAAAGCCAAGAAAACGGTTGAGTGACAGAAAGCATATAGATTTTTTGTGGTAGACGTTTTCTTTGTTGTTTGGTGGGTCATTATTTGTAAAGACTCTTGGTTCTCTAACCATTTTCTAACTGAGAAAACATTTGAGGAAAATGTGGATGTAATATAAACATTCCAATGGAGAGTTAACATTTTATTATTTGTATGACTTTTACTCCTCTGCAGAGTGGGGAACCTGATTTAAATATAATATTCATATTTTAAGTCAACTTGAGGCTCCCCTTGGAAGTTTTTTTGCGCTCAGGATAATATTCACTGCTAAAGAGTTCAGTTTTTATTTGAATCTGTATTTGTGTTTTAAAGGCAAACATACATGCATGCATGCATACGTACATACATACATACATACATACATACATATGTACATGCATGCATACATACATGCATGCATACATACACACATACTGTACATACATACATACATACATGCATACATACATACTTTACATGCATGTAAAGTATATACATACATACATACATACATACATACATACATACATACATACATACATACATACACACTGTACATGCATATATACATACATACATACATACATGCATACATAACTTTCTTTGTTGGGGGGTCATTAAAAATACTAAGAAATTCTCATACAGTACATTATTTTATTTTATTTTATTTTATTTTTATATAGAGTTTGAAATGTGCATCTGCATTACATGAGTGACCTGTGTACTGTGTAGAATATTATTAAGGTTACGCTTTAAATGCTCATTACTGCGGGTTAACTAACTTCTGTATTTGAATGACAATTCTGTTTGTGCGGACGATGTTCTGCAGATTGAAGATCGATGTCTGGTCGGTACATTCGTTCTGAAAAGTGACATATATACAGAGAGCAAGGTCACAAACAAATCCTTCAATGGAGATGGAGAGAGACAGAATAAATGAAGTGAATGTAATCCAAATAGCCTGCAGTATGTGATTGTGACTAGAAAATCAATGACACTTAATAAGTAAACAACATCCCTTAAATGTAGTCATTGACATTCTGACAGCTCAAATTTGAGGCAAGGCGTTCTCTCACACCATCACGGACGCTGGATTTGTTTGTATGCTGAAAACACTTTTGCATTTAAACCTTGCTACCCCGTCGGCCATGAAGGAATGACTTATGAAGGTACCCACTACAAACTGTGTGTAGGCATATAGTTATATGAGTATGTTAATAATATTTCTGCATGCCTTTTTTTCCTTTATTTAAGCTGTCTGTTATTTAAATGACATGCCTGCATCAGGAGGCCTTTTAGAATGCATTTTTTATTTATATTATTTGTTTTATTTAATTTTTTATTAACAGTTAAAATAGCTGTAGCTGTTTGTGCTCTCTAAACATCGGGACACTGTCATACGTTGTAGTTCGGTCATGTCTTGGCGAAAATACATTTCCCTTCTTTGTTCCCCACTGATGAGTCAAAAGTATGAAAACAGACCTTTATTTTTATGCCTCTCTGAACTTAAACAACAGAGTAAGTGTGCATTATTCATGTTCTGCTCGGCACAGACGGCAAAGATTGAATGAGGAATATTAAAACCACCCCCAGAGAAAAATGAGCTTTGAGAACGTAAGTGGCTTATTGAGACTGACACCAACCAACCACCCACATGAGCGGAGACATGTCGCACACACACACACACACACACACACACATTTGAGAAGCCTGCTGGGACAATTATTCACAATTAACAGTCACGGTAGTGCCCAGAGAGATTGGTCTTTGATTTTTACTGTCTTTTTCGGCTGTTTCAAGTCCAAGCGGATGATCTACAGCTCTCCAGACCTTCATTAATCAAATATTGATTCATTAATTCTGCCTATTAACTGAGAGTCGTTCAGAATCGCTAGAAGCATATCAGCTTTGAGGGTGTGTTCTGAGCGCATAATAAAATATGTGCGGCGAGAGTTTCCTCTGTTGTTTCGAAGATATTTTGTGTGAAAAGAATAAATCAATCTTGCCCATGTATGAGTTTTGCTCATGACGCTGGTGCTGGTTTTAGTTTAAACAATAATGGGGCTGATTAATGAGCAGAATGAGTAAAACTAATTTAAGTAAATCATCCCTAAATCCATCTGTTCATAAATTGTGCCGCTAAATTGCATGTGACGATTTATGCAAGAATAGCTTCATGTGCAATACACACTTTTTTTTTTGTGAATGGGTTTAAATGATTGCTACATAACTTTTATGTTCAAATATGGTAATTGAGTTAATAATAAATAAATGGAAAATAGCAGCAGTGATAGTAGTAGTAGTAGTTGAATATTGTTACATTTTATTTTATGTTCTGTTTATACTTCATGAATGAGGCCCAGTAGGTATAAATGTCTGTTAGATAAATAGGCTTATATTATATATGTTCAAAGATGATAGTTAAATAATTACAAGTATTATTGCATTTTTTTATATTACTATTAGTAGGTCTCATTAGTTTTTAACAACTACATTTCTGTTTATTTGATCATTGTTTTGTAAGTTTATTATGATTTATCTTATTCTTTAGAGTGAATTATAATTTTCTTTGAAGTTCATTGGATCCATAAGTCAATGTCTGTATTGTTTCTCATTTCTTTTGAAGTGTGTCATTATTAATTACTCGATTGGATTCATCTTTCTCTTTGTGTTTTGATGAATATTTTGCTATATTCAAGCTTTATTTATTTATTTATTTTTATCTTTTTTTTTTACTTGATATTTATCAAAGTCACAAAGTAAAATGTTCTTTTGTATTTCCTGAAACCAGTGATCTCAAGTCACTCGCATTTGAATGATCAAAACAGAATAACTTCAAAAGTGTGAGAACGCTTCCAAAATCATATTCCCCTGCAATTTTTTAAAGGAAGAGTTTCATGTATCACTTTTTTATCGTTCTACTACACTGTAAAAAAGGAATGCACTTTATCTAATCAATCAAAATAACATTGTGGCAACAGATTACAAGCAATATTATTAATTAAATTGAACAAATTAGAATTTAGTTATACTGAATTAAATTATTCCTTAAAAGTTAACCATTTAAAATGAGTAAAGTTTAAACCAAAAAATTAAACCAAAATATCTGAATACCAGACAGACGTCTAAGATTAATTAAGAACTCTATATTTTATATTGGCAACACTTAAGACACCTGATGTTAACAAGCAGAATCACTGAAGGAGAAAACTAAAACAAACACCGATCACCATAATGGTGACTTAAATGTAAAAGTTTTACTCATTTTAAATGGTTTACTTTTAAGGAAATAATTTGAATAATTATTACTCAATTCTAATTTGTTAAATTTAATTAATAATATTGCTTGTAATCTGTTGCCCCATTTTTTTATTAGATTAAAGCGCATTCATTTTTACAGTGAAGTACATTTTCAACGATATCAACTAGCTGTCGCTTAGAGTATTAGTAGACTATTATGATGCTCACCAACAGACATTCTTCTGACTATAAGTAGCTATGAACCGTAACCCTAACCTGACAGACTACCACTCAAATTAGAGTTAGAGTTGACATGTCGCTGCAATGTCATACTTATAGTTAGTAATGTCTAAAGTTGACTATTGAAATAAAGTGTTACTGAAATTTGGGTCACACTGTTTAGTGCACTAAATTGTTTTGTGAAATCCAAGTCAAGTAATGAAAAGTTGTTCTAACAACTAAATGAGTCGGGCTGCAGTGTTCAGACGGTCCCCGATAGCATGTGATTGCACTGTTGACAGATTTCCTTATGATGTTTAATTTAGAAATGTCAGTCTCCTTCATATTTATGAGCTGTAGCCAGTGAGAGCTGTGCAGGTACCGGCTGGTTTATTGCAAGCGCTGCCACATGACCTTTCTGACTCCATCACTCGACACAGCGTTACATGTTTACTGCTGCAAGGCATGATGGGAATCCTGAGTGAGCATTGCAAGCTTAGGGGTAAGAGGTGCACATGCATTGTGCATACATGATTTTAACTCTT
Organism: Hybognathus amarus; assembly: GCA_030378365.1. NCBI lineage: Eukaryota > Metazoa > Chordata > Actinopteri > Cypriniformes > Leuciscidae > Hybognathus > Hybognathus amarus. The sequence continues at coordinate 696,616 of JAQIUQ010003432.1, forward strand.
TCCCCTACCAACGTTTTCTTTTTTTATGTTTTCTGCGATCGGCAGCATTTTTAATCATTTATACAAAACTTTTATGGCCCCCAGAATATTTTTGTTGTGTAATAGTTTTATAAAAAAGCTAAATTTTGAACAAAAATTGTGTATTTGTCAAAAACTACGTCCAGGTGGATTCAGAACGAATGATAAATTCATAGATGGAGTGAATCGAGTCCATCAAAGCTTTGCTTGCTGTTTAGTTTCTGATGATCGCGTCTGTGCGCAAGCAAAGCTGCTATAGACTGCCAAAGTCTGCGACGTCACTCTGTAGGCCAAACGCGGAAGTGAGTTAGCATTTTAGCACTACCTGTTTCCTCGCTCTAAAGTCTATGGGATTTTTTAATGTGTTTTTGCTAAATCGCCTGAAATAAGGTCTGTGGTGAACAAAGCCAAATTTTTTCATGATTTGATCTATGACATAGAACACACACTTATAATCCTGCTTGTGTTTTTTTTTTAACTTTATTGTGTGCTTGTGTTTTAAAAAAACTTATATAGGCTTTATATAGGCTTCAAATGTATACATTCTGGATTAACTTGTAAAGATTATCTTGATAGACAAAACGTGTAAGGGTCACAACTCTTTGTTAAACAGAGATCGTATTTCTTGCGATTTTCCAAAAGTCTATGGGGAAAATGCATAGCTTTTCTATCGAGGGAACCCATGCGCCGCTAGCTTCCGAGTTGTCCTACAAAGTGACATCATCACTTCGGCACTCTGATAGCTTGTCTCAGCTTCTTCACTTTTTTTGATGTGTTAAGAGTTAACTTTGTCACCACATAGATCTGTATGCAAACACAACTCCTGAATGTCCAATACTGAACCAATATATTTCTGCTTTTTTTTATTTGTTCCCCCATATTCTTCTCCTCTCGACATCCAAACGACATCCGTGGTCAGTAATAATCTATAATACTGCGCCTTTGCACTTCCCTTGCGTTCCTGATACACGTCATGGGAGTCCAGATATAATTTGATTTCTCACATGAGTGAGTGCTGAGGGTTTTGTTTTCCATGATTTCTCTCTCTTATCGACAGCTTTCCGAGGCTCTTGAGTCTCTATTCCAGCACTGTGATTAAAGGCCTTCTGTTGCTACTCAAACCCCCTTAAAGATCTGCTCTCCTCTCTGTAGCATCAATTAAATCCAAAGTGTTTCTCTCTCTATCTGTGTGTGTGTGTGTGGGGACTTGAATCCATGGATATTCTGTGATCCCTTCCCGAGGTTTTCTCATCTGTCCGGACATCTGGTGTTTATCCTGAGGCGTCTATCATAACGGCTATTCAGGCATGTTATTAGAAAATTAACGCCCAACTCAAATGTCACTCCTAATAGTGCTGCTTAGTTTTCCTCATAATCATTGTAATTTGTGCCGATCTTGGGATTTCGCTCGATTAGAAACAAATTCTCTGTAATTCAGGTGTAGCTGGCAAGGGCACGACTGTTTGCGATTGGCGCTTCAAAGAACGATGCGTCTGCCAATGGCGGGACTCGTATATGGTCTGTTATTGACGATACTGTGTCGTCCGATGTCCTTTCATGGCTTCTAAATGCCGCTGAAAAGGTTAATGGAAGCAGTTTGCTCCCTACGACACTCCAGTGACGATGGCATAAGAGACCTTCATCAACACTGCATTCATCTACGTGTTGAAGATGTTGAGTGGAGAGCTTGTTAATTTGCTAAATGATGCTCAGTTCCTAACTAATGGAACTGTTTGCAATTCAAATAATCTCTCTCTCTCTCTCTCTCTCATATATATGTACTGTATGAAAATAGCTTCCTCGTTAGCGAAACGTGCATCACAAAAGTGAATTAGCAAATATATAAGCATTGCAAATTAATTGTTAATTATGTTTTGATGCAAAATTGTGGTGGACAAATTCCTCTGTTGTGTTCGAGAAAGTCATTCCAATTGCAAAATAATTCACACACAGCAATTGTCGATTTATAACTACTAAATTCTGCCCAGTTGTGTCATGCAGGCTAAAGAAATCGGCAGTGTTGAATTTACAGTAAAATTGAAGAGAGGAGAGAAATGAAACATGCTGTCATTAAACACTTTTTCCCTCCTTCTGTGAGTCTTTGTCCACTGGAGGTGTTTGGTGCGTTCTGGGAGAAAGGGAAGATGAGAGAAAGGCAGGAGACATGTTGTCATGCTGAGTAATTAGTCTCCGTTGGGCAAGAAAGCGTCTGGATGTTGTGACACACACCAGATTGTCCTCTAGTCCATTGAGATACCCTGTCATCAGCCTGTGGGCCTGTCCACACACACACACACACACACACACACACACACACACACACACACACACACACACACTTAGTTTTCTTTAAACCTTAGAAGGCTTGGCTGCCATCCAGCGGCACAGCAAACATCAAGGTGAACATTTTAAAAGTACACTACACCTCACCCAGAAATGAAAAAAAATCTGTTATCATTCAATCACCCTCTTCCCATTATAAACCAGTATTTTTATTTATTAATTTGTTTTTACTTTGCAACTGACATGTCAACTTACTCTAACCCAAACCCTACCAGTCCACTAATACTCTACTAACACTCTACACTTGTTTCAACCCACATTTGGGTCAAATAGGGACAAACCCAAATGTTAGGTTAGAGATGCAATTTCAGTTGAAAGTTAAATTTGAAGTTGGGTTAAAAACTGGACGTTACGCTTCATTTTACAGTACTTACAGTGTACTTACAGTGTACTTACCTAGAAAGTACTGGCTGAATATAAGGTAAGTACATGGAACAGAGGTAGGTTTAGGGGTAGGTTCAGGGTTAGTACTAGTTATTACTAGTTATTAAAAGGAAGCGTTACCAAATTTTAAATTCAATTTTTAACCCAACATTTGGGTTGGTCCCATATTTTACCGAATTTGGGTTCAAAACAACCCACCATTGTTCAGAGTGTAATGAGAGTTTAGACATGTAGGTGCAACATTACTTTTGTCAACAGAGTGTGTTAAAGTACCATCAATATAAAGTGAAACCGAGAATTGTACTTAATGAAATGTTCCATGGGGACTGCAGCTTTCAAACTTCAAAATGCACCCTAAAAGTACCATACAAGTATATGACTTATTTATATTCCAGTTTTTCTTAATAACTTACAGGAATAGCTTACCCAAAAATAGTTATAGCTCACCCAAATAGTTAGCTCACCCAAAAAATACTTACCTGTATATGACTTTTCCTCAGTGAAGAGAAATTGCGGTTTTGGGTTTTTCTCCATCTAATACAAGTGCACTCTAAAAATGCTGGGTTGTTTTAACCCATCTTTGGGTCAAATATGGACAAATTCAGCCATTGGGTTAAATTTTTAAATTACATTTTTATCTCAACATTTGGGTTTGTCCATATTTGACCCAAATTTGGGTTAAAACAGCCAAGAATTTTGAAGTGTGTGTGTATGGTGCCCAATGTAGACCATTTAAGATGGTCCAAAATCCATATTTAGGCAGCTTCAAAGAGCTCCACATGACCACAGCCGACAAATAAGGGTCTCCTCTAGTGAAACGATCATTTTCAGAAAAATAAATGATACTTTTAAACTACAAATGTCCAGCTCAATCAATGCTTTTGGGAAACAGAGCCTTGAATGAACCTTTAAGTTGTTAATGTGTCATTCAAAGATTTGTGAATTGGATCGACATATTCATAACAAGTTTGAACTTCAGTATGACAACATTTATTTTTTTTAGGAAATCATTCAGTAATCATTAAAACATTTTAGCTGTCCATCAGCATTTGCCAAGAAACACATTTTTAAAAGCTTTCGAACTGTTTTGACAAAGAGGATTTCAACCCTTTAATTACAAATATTATTTTAATTACCTGCTATCGGCAAACAACCAGTGATGCCGATAATGTTATGAGACCGATAATGAGTCTGAAAAGTAGCACTGGTGGTGAGAAGCAGCCCTGCGGGCTCGAATGAAGTGCACTGTCTGTCAGTATAATCCAGTCCCTCTGATAGGTGGCTTTACTGTGAAGGGAAATAGCACTTTGTGACAGTGTTGTGAGAAGGAAATCGTTACTGTTACACAAGAAAAGAAGAGAAAGAAAATGAGGGTGAGAGAGAGAGCTTCTGAAGGCTAAAGGTTACTCAAGAGAGGAAGAAAGCTAATAAGAAATGAGAAATGGGACGGATGAAAGGGAAGGTCTTTTTTCCGATAAAGATTCAGCCTCGTCACTTTGTCAGCGCCAAGCCTGTGGATTTCTAATCCAGAAGCTACCTTAATCCGAATCCTTGGCCGCACATGTCAAAGTCATCCTCACGCATTAAAATACCCTTGTTTTTTCACATTAACAGAACAGTTTGATTCTGACATTTGTTTGGGGAAGAAAATTTATCAAATTTTCCCTCATATTTGCTAATTCTCTAATGTGTTTGGGGGCTGCTAGGGTGTTACCGAGTGTTTTGAGTGAACATTTTTCCCAATATTCGCTATGGTGTTCTAGATGGTTGCTAGTTAGTTGCTATGATGTTACTAAGATGATTGCTAGGTTGTTTTGAGTGAACATCTTGGTTTTGGTGTATTACTATCCAAATGCAAAGTAGTTTTGAGTGAACATTATTGCCAGCGTTTGCTAATGTATTCCGAGCAGTGTCTTGGACGTTAGGGTATTCTGGATAGTTGCTAGGCAGTTGCTAAGTTGTTAAAAAAAATCTTCTGAGCAGTGACTACGTTATTAATAGATGATTGTGACGCACTTTAAGGGAATAATTTTCTTCTCAGAATTTGCTAATCCATTGTACCCATGGTGTTCTTCGTTGTTTCTCAGATGTTGCATTATGGGTGGTTGCTAGATTGTTGCTAGCTGGCCCAAGTTCGCTGCCCTGAGCCTTTACTGATATTCTCTCTTGATATAACCCAGTTATCCCTTTAAGTAAATTGTATCCCTTTTTTTCCAACTGCCTAGCAGGTGAACATTAAAAGTCCTGTTGCTTAGCAATAGCATGTGCAACACCAACATTTAGTATGAGCAATTTTATTAGTGATGATTGCCTTAGAAAGTTTAACGGAAGCAAGCTAGTAAAAGCTGTGCATTTAAGCCTCACTACCCACGCCTCAAGAGGCGCACTAGCGACTGACGCTATGGGATGCAATATTTCAGCGTCCTTGTTAGCGCACCTACCTCCCATGGCAGAGACACTGGTTTGAATCCTGCTCGGAGTTGGTCGAGAAGGACCGGTTACTGTTGGTGCCGTGACCCGTGTGGGAGTGAGGTTTAGAGGATGAGTGTAATGGAAGCAAGTAAAAGTTCTGTGCATATAAACCTCACTTCCCTGGCCTCAAGAAGCACACTAGCAAATGACGCTATGAGATGCAATATTTAGTGCCCTTGTTAGCGCACATACCTCCCATGGCAGAGACTTCGGTTTGAATCCTGCTCGGAGCGGGTCAAGTAGGACGGGTAACGATTGGTGCCGTGACCCGTGTGAGAGTGAGGTTTAGGGGGATGAGTGTAATGGAAGCAAGCTAGTAAAAGCTGTGCATGTAAACCTCACTTCCCTGACCTCAAGAGGTGCACTAGCGACTGACGGTATGGGATGCGATATTCAGCGTCATTGTTAGCACACCTAGCTCCCATGGCAGAGATGCCTGGTTTGAATCCTGCTCGGAGTGGGTCGAGTAGGACCGGTTACAGTTGGTGCCGTGACCCCGTATGGGAGTGAGGTTTAGGGGATGAGTGTAATGGAAGCAAGTAAAAGTTCTGTACATTCAAGCCTCACTACCCTGCCTGAAGAGGCACACTAGCGACTAATGCTAGAAGATGTGATATTTAGCGCCCTTGCTTAGCGCACATACCTCCCATGGCAGAGATGCTGGTTTGAATCCTGGTTGGAGCAGGTCCGAGTAGGACGGGTAACAGTTGGTGCCGTGACCCGTATGGGAGTGAGGTTTAGGGATGAGTGTAATGGAAGCAAGCTAGTAAAAGCTGTGCATGTAAACCTCACTTCCCTGACCCTCAAGAGGCGCACTAGCAACTAATGCTAGAAGATGCAATATTTAGTGTCCTTGTTAGCACACCTACTTTCCATGGCAGAGACGCTGATTGGGATCCTGCTCGGAGCGGGGTCGAGAAGGACCGGTTACAGTTGGTGCCGCTGACCCATAAGGGAGTGAGGTTTAGGGGGATGAGTGTAATGGAAGCAAGCTAGTAAAAGCTGTGCATGCAAACCTCACTTCCCTGACCTCAAGAGGCACCCTAGCGACTGACGTTAGAAGATGTGGTCTTTACTGTCCTTGTTAGCACGCCCACCTCCCATGCTGGTTTGAATCCGGCTTGGAGCAAGTAGGACCAGTTACACATGCAGAAATAATTAATTAGTTCCTAATTTATATCCCCAAGAGATCTTGAAATGGGGTAAGAGCAACATAATTATAATATGCAGCAGTTTTCTCCAGACCCCAAATAAATTATTACTCTTTAAAACAAGGGTGACTGGAGATGTGCAGAAAAGCCCTCGAACTCAATGCATTGATTTGCATGTGTGAGAGTGTAATTAATCTTGATGGGGCCTTAAGGCTCAGCTCGCTTCAATTCAGGTCAATTACTGCACTGACATATAAGTATTGACTTTGATGCGCACGCTCAAATAAAGCCACACTCATGAAGGATGGATAGACCTTTATACATCACCACGCAACAATCACTTTGTCTGCATGTGGCCTTGCATTGCCCTGAATAATCATATTATTATATAATTTTGGCCCAGGATAGCGGAGTTCTTTTAACCCCCATTGTGCAGTTGCAAGAATATCACAGTGTCACGCGAAATGGTTTACGTCCAATCATCTGTTACCCTGTGTCAAAGGGCCACGCCAGTTCAGTTACTGATCCGGTATGGCAAGACATTTTTAATTTATCTAGATTCTTCTTTTCATCAAAAAGGAGAATCTCGAAACGGATATGAATTGGTAAAGAAGATTTCTGAGATTCTGTTTGATGGCCCTTAATTATAAGATTTAACATAGTTTTTTTACATTTGGGTTTGTCCATATTTGACCCAAATTTGGGTTAAAACAACCCAGCATTTTTTTAGAGTGTAGTTATTGCTGACTGTATCATATTAGATTAGGGTTTTTTTTTCATAAAATAGTCATCTAAACTTTTCAGACATGGACTCCCTCAGATGTGCTATCATAAATTCTCTTTTGTCAGAGATTATTATCTGCGGCGCTGTCATCATTATTCAGTGTTTACCTTGGAATAACGCAGGAGAAATAATGAGAGAATAAAGGAACGAGGAAAAACAACTGTTGTGAAATGTTAATGATGCGTCCTTGGCTGTGTTTGTTTTTTGTTGCCGGTGATGAGCTCTTTACATTCCCTCAGAACAGAGACTTCCACATACGTGACTCGTGTGTAATTGAAAGTGCGCTGTCTGCATTTCAAACATGCCTCGTCAAAGTTAATCTTCCTCAAACAGAGGAATTCTCAAACAACTACATTAGAAGTCAAATCTTCATCTGATTTTTGCAGGTTTTTTATCCAGGCAGACTTTTACACCTACTTAAGAAAATAAAATTGAAAGATTGCAGATTTGACGAATCGCCCATTTGTTGAAGGTTACTTTGATTATTATTTTTCATACTGATATGATGTCCATCCTGATGTTCAAATATTTTATTTTATGTATTTTCACATCAAAATGATAGGCAGCCTACCACTCTTACGACAATTCTTAATTTGTATGAAATGGCGAATTCGAATAATATTTTACAACGTACAAAATATACATCTTTTATAGATTAGTTCAATTATGGCTAGGATTAGAGATTGAGTAAGGGAAATTTATGGTAGCATTAGGGTTTTGAGTGTGACCCAAATTTTTTTTTTTTTTTTTTTTTTAATGAATTTTCCATTATTTATGAATTACAACTTGTCATGAGACTTTGAAATTGTCTGATTTCTGTTGGTTACTTTGTGAATTTAAAGTTAAGTGACACTTAATTAAGGGCAGCTCCATACAGTTTACATTAGAAATTGAATTGTTATTTTGTGTCCTTAAAGGTATTGTAGGTAGGAATTTTATTTAAAAAAATAAAATTTAAAATGATTTTAACTTTCTGTATATATCAATGCATAATTGAAATGTAAGTATTCTGAAAAAGAAAGTATAAAAATCGAGTGTCTGTAGACCTCTCACGACTGTTTTAAAGACAGCTCATTATTTTCATTGACTTCACCCCTCCCTTCTGGGCTCCTTCCAAAGCCACGCCCCCAAATCACATGAACGCGCAACTCTGACAGCTGAGCTGAAGACACATTATTTACCTGAGACGAGCGATGAGGAGCGCAGTGCATGTAGTGACATCATGTCAGAATCACATGTAATAAAACAAATCTAACTTTATCATTATGAAGATAAACAAATAAGATTTATTTTAGTACTCACTATCATAATAATAATAATAATACATTTTGTTTGTAATGCACCTTACATTTAGAGCAAATCTCAAAGTGCTACAGTTTAAGATCATAAAAGCATTGTAAAAATAGACATAGTTAAAAGTCAAAAGTTTTCCTAAAAAGTAAAGTTTTCAGTCCTTTTTTAAAAGTCTCAATAGTTTGAGGTGCCCTGAGATGGTCAGGGAGGGCATTCCAAATCCGAGTAGCGGCAGAGCAGAAAGCCTGATCACCCATGGTGCTGAGCTTAGTCTTGGGGAGAAGTAGACGGGTAGTCATTGTTGAACGGAGGGATCGTGTTGTTGTTTGAGGTGTGAGTAGTTCTTTCAGATTCCATAGATGCACTGGTGGGTAAGAAGGGAGATTTTATATTCAATCCTAGCGGAAACAGGAAGCCAGTGATGTGAATGGAGAATGGGTGTGATGTGATCGTATTTCGCACTCTTAACAGGATCCTTGCAGCACTATTTTGAACATACTGTAGTCTCTGCAGGCTTTTGTTAGGGATCCCGATGAAAAGTGCATTACAGTAATCCAGTCTGGAGGAGACAAATGCGTGGACCAGTTTTTCGGCATCAGCTAGGGTGAGTGTGGAACGTAGTTTTGCAATATTTCTGAGATGGTAGAAAGAAATCTTACATTTTTGATTTGGGATTTGAATGTGAGTTGAGGGTCCAATATTACACCAAGATTGGTGACAGTTGTGGAGAAAGGAATGTCCTGACCAGAGATAGTAATGCCAGTTATGGAGGAAGACTGGATTTGATGTGGAGTGCCAACAAGAATTGCCTCTGTTTTGGAGCTGTTTAACTGGAGGAAGTTGTGTTTCATCCACACCTTTATCTCCTCCAAACAGGCGGTAAGTGTTGCAGATGGAAGTGATGTCGGTGAAATTGCAGTGGTGTTTGTTTCCGTTTTCAGGTACAGTTGTGTATCATCCGCATAGCAGTAAAATGAGACTCCATAGCGGCTAATGACCTGGCCAAGAGGGATGATGTAAGCGATGGATAGGATCAAGAACTGACCCCTGGGGGACCCCACAGGTGACTGTGTGTTGCCGGGACCTTGCGCTCCCAAGTGAAATGTACTCTGTTCTGTTAGTGAGGTATGATTTAAACCAGTTAAGAGCAGTGTCAGTGATTCCAATGGTTTGATGTAGACGATTTATGAGTATGCCATGGTCCACTGTGTCGAAAGCTGCCGACAGATTGAGTAGTATGAGGAGTGATGATGAACCCGTATCAGCTGTCATTCGTAGGTCGTTTGTGACTCTAACCAGGGCTGTTTCCGTGCTGTGGGCATGGCGGAAACTGGACTGGAATTTTTCGAAAAGATTGTTGTGTTTGAGATGTTCCTGTAGATGGGCGGCAACAGCCTTTTCCAGTACTTGGAGAGGAATGGAAGATTGGAAATGGGCCTGTAATTTGCAAATACATCTGGATCAAGGGTGGGTTTTTTGAGAAGTGGTCTGATCATGGCGGTTTTTAGGGCAGGTGGAACTTTGCCAGACCGAAGGGAGTCATTTATCACAGTGGTGATCAGAGGGCTTAGGACATATATGTTTATTTTCACTAGAGATGTAGGAAAAGGATCGAGGGCACAGGTGGTAGATTTCATCCTTTTGATTATCTTCTCAACCTCTTGCTGTGTGATTTCTGGAAAGCAGTGCAGGGGCTCGGAGATTGCAAGATGTGAGGGAAAAGTCAGGCTGGATAGTGTTGAGGATCCAGGAAAGGTAGAATGAATTGAGTCTATTTGTGTTTTGAAAAAGTCCAGAAAATTATTACAGTGCTCACCTCTATCTATAAGTGAGGGGGTTAGTGGTTTGAGCAGATGATTTATGGTAGAGAAAAGCTGTTTGGAATTTCCGGGACTATTCTTAATGACGTTTGAGTAGAAATGAGACCGTGCCTTTGTAAGTGACTTTGAGTAGACCTTTTGGTGTTCCCGAAAAGTGAGCTTGTGCACAGAGAGACCTGTGGCTTTGTATCTTCTCTCAATGGCACGGCCAGCTGCCTTCATTTTCCGTAACTCATCAGTGTACCAGGGGGCTGAATGGGCAAAAGTGACCATTCTGGTTTTGACTGGGGCATGGAGATCCATAATGCTTCTGAGGGTGTTATTGTAATAGTCCACTAAGTCTGTGGGTTGTGAACAGTTTACAGAGAGGAGGTGCTGAAGGTCTGATGTCAGAGTCTCATGGTTGATGTTTTTCTGAAGTTTCTGAAGCAGATTTGGCGTTTGGGCTTGATGAGGGTGGCTAGCACTATCAAGCTAGCATATTGATATTGGTAAAGTTTAAAATATATATTTATTGATTCGCTGAACGAGCTAGTTAGCTATAAGGCAAAGCTAAAAACAGTTGCATGATATACGCTTTTTTCATTGCCATCATTTACACTGTGATGAAGATGAATTTCGTGTATGATTCATGTATGGTGTTCGGCATGTAAGAGTTTCCATGATGAAAGCATTGTTGACTCTGATGAGGACAGTGGGGTTAATAGCATTTATGAGTCTTCCCTACCATCGTAGAAAAAAAATATCGCTGCCCAGATGTAGATCTACATTTTGCTTTGTTTCGCTCGGACATTTAACGATGTAGACATTATACTTGACTTGAAAGTGGCGTGTATGTTTACGCAAAAGTCATGATGTCATGTTACCGCATCATCAGCTCGAGGACAGATCCGGGGTTGAGGGCGAAGCAGAGGAGGTCATGCAAGAGGCCGTGCAACTGGGGTCCGAGGAAGTAGAGGGCGAGGATGAGGTGGTTGAAGTGCAGGGCAAGGAACACTTCTTAGACAAGAGGACCTGCATTGAGTTTCGCATCTTCAAGCTCAAACAAGGGCATGTGAACCGGGAATGATCTGGGTAACAAGTTTCTTTTTACTGTTCCCCGTGCACGTCTTAAAATGAAAGGTGATCGTGCTTTCTCTGTCGCTTAAAGTCGGATCTGTATTCTTTGGCTTTTTAGTACCTTACTATATGGATGTTTGTGTTTCTTTTTTATTTCTGTCTTCATGTCTGCTTGACTCTTTTACGGTAATGTACAGCACTTTGGTACTGCGGTAGCAGTCTGTAAGGTGCTATATAAATAAACGAACGAACGGATACGCGCAAGTGGGCAGGTCCTGTGTGGCAAAAGGGTGGTTGCCATGGTTGCGAGAGAGTGACAGTCGTCTAAGCCAATCCTTTGTTTCGTCCGGTTTGGAATTAATGAGCTGCGTTTAGTGCAGATTAAACGGTCAAGAGTCACTCAATTTGTATACTCTTACATTTACTTACATTTTATACATCTTACATTTAGAAAGTTCAAACAAATTTGGAAAAAAAAAGTGTTTTTTTTTTTAATTCCTACCTACAAGACCATTGAGTGATTTGCACTTTTAAACCTAAAGTACTTACATTCAAAATTACAGATTTGAAGTATTGTCAGTTTCACAAAATGTATGTTTTGTCTTTTCATACTCTATGACAATCATGCTGTACATTCAATTAGAAAAAAACAATAAGCATTTTTTTTATATAGATTATGGAATTGAGTAAGGGGCTAGACATGAGTTTGGGTTATATGTTTTTGTACAACCCTAATCATACAGTTTTTAATTAATTTGCTATCACATTTGAATGTTTATGACTTGTAATGAGAGCAGGTTGAATGGCTTTTCCTGATGCATTAGAATACAAAACTTCATAATCATATATTTAAAGAATTGCTTGTTTTTTGAAGGTTATTTGTTACTTTACACCAAATTCATTGTCAGAAAATAAACAAATATCTGGTGGCTTCTGTCAGGGTATCATACTACTTGAGAGGTGTGTTGTGTAATCCAGCAAATTAGAGGGAACTTAAGGAGAACTGAATGGGCAAGTTACACATAGAAGTAAGCGTGTTCCCTGACTCACTGAATATAGTGTCGTTCTAAGGGACTTCAATAAACCCCAAGAGATTTGACTAATGCCTCCTTGAATGCATACCAGGCATGGTGTCGACATCATCCAACGGATTGGCCAATCTGGTGGCAGATGTTTGCTTGCTTTTCAAATCATTCACCTTCATGGCTGAGGGAAGTACTGAGGATTGGTAGACGGTGCTTGTTAAATTCGATGAGTATTTTCTTGCAGAAAAAGAGTGTGATACATGAACGGGCATGTTTCCATGGGAGAATGCTACATCAAGGAAGCAATCAAGTCAAAACTAACATATAAGAGACAGACAGAATACGGGGATAAAGAGCTGTCTAGGAGAATGCAGCTAATGATAAAGAGAGAGCTTTTTTTGGGTGCGGTGAGTAATAAAAATGAGTCTGAGAAGCTTAATGGACTGTGTTGCTTAAGATAGGTGATACCCCCATTAGTTTTAAGATAGATATGGAGCTGATAGGGGGATAGGGAGCTGATGTTATTGAATGAACACTGTGACATTAGCCCAGGTGGGTCACTAAAATACATCTGACATTTTACTAGAAGCGGAGCACACCCTTACTCCATGTTGAGTTCCTGAGTTTCCTGAAACATAGTGGATTTGCAAGGTATCAGACCCTGGAATGATACGTGTTATTAGTGATTAGCAAGAGCTGAACAATGTAAATGAGTTGAGGGCGTTAGGCCTCATAAACTAGATTCTGGACTTGGCAATAAAAACCACATATCTATACCACAAATTTCTTGTGCTATTTATACACCAAAAAAAGTGTTTGCATGCATATGATGAGGCCTACAATTATATGCACTTTTTGTGGTGTAATATGCATGCACTTCACAAACCTAATCCTACCCAAGAGATTTACAGTGCGTGGCATATGCACGAAAAAAAAAAAAAAAAAAAAAAAAAAAAAACATTTGTGGTGTATAAATAGCTTGAGAAATTAAATGTGTGGTATAGATTGGCACTTTCATGAGATTGTTTCATTATACAAAGGGCAATGGTGATTGTATATAAACTACAGCTCGGAAAAGATAACCGCGTTGCACGTTAACATGAGTTCATATGCGTGTGCACGAAATGAAACGCGCACTTTCAAGTAAAAAAATCTATGGGGACCAGTTACCAGTTACCAGTACAATATGGGCGTGATAGCACTCCTCATTAGGCACTTATACTTTTAAAACAAGACAATGATTATCTAGTCAGTTTAGTTACAACTCTGCAATAAAGCAAGATGGAAAGCAATATATTGACATTGAGTATATTGCATTTAATATGTTGATTGGCTGGACATACTGGTCAACATGGATGCACATTCTTCGGTAAATAATAACCATCAAGTATCAATTATTGCTTTTATCATACACATTGACATGTAATGGCAAGACATTTTACAGTAGCTTTTATTAATTTACAGGATGCATTTTTGATTTGGAATTATTGATATTAATATAAAATATGTCTATTTCTTTTATCAGGAATTACATTTTCATTAGTACTAACTAAACGAGGGAGGATTGTAGCGGGAAATTGGGTGTTAGGTATGACTGTGTGGCAATGGCAAATGGTTTACATGGCTCATGGGTCAGAAGGGCCCTTTAACAGAGTTTTGCTCAGGGAGGCCAGGATCGGCTCTGCTCATGTGCAAGGTTCCAGAAGTACTTGGTGGGAATGGACACATTTACACTGATAATTAATAGCACTGATCAAAAGTAAAAACTTGGACATTGTGCCATTGAGATGTCAGAGACATCACTGCTGTCTAATGTGAAATCAGAGTATGCACCTGGCAAAAGCTTGGTTGTCACAGATACATTGTCGCACAACCCATTGAACACTCTGCAGAACTTCATGACAGCAGATGTGAGTTGTCACGTGAATGCAATCATCGGATGTCTGCCGGTGTCACAGCACATGTTGAAAGAAATATGAATGGAGACACAAAAGCATGAGCAGCTACTAACAGTGGAGAGATTACAACGCATTCTCATCCTGAGGGTGTCATTTAGTGATGATTTTAAAATTTCATCTAAATCCAACGCAAATGGCACCCTTTAGCGCCAATATAACACGCACAACGCTTTGTTCGGTTACTGGGTAGGTTTAGGTCTGGTGTAGGGTTATGGTTAGACCACTAGGAGGCGCCTTCTGCCCCACATATATCTGCGTCTCATATTGATGCTAAATGGTGCAATGTGCGTTGGATGTGAGACACAATGTCAAAAGCATCAGTATATGACGCGTCAGATGAGAATGGGCTGGATATTTCTAACTGGACAATGGCTAGAATATGATAAGCCATCCTAACAGTGTACTGAGTTTTAAAGAAAGACTCTTTGTGAGTGATTGATGGACTGATTGTGCTGATTGTTCCAAAAGTGATGGTTTACAAAAGTGAAACATAGAGATATGTATGTTTTACTTAGAAAATAGACGTGCACAGAGCAAGGAACCTTAATAATCAAAACTGTTCAAGGAAAGGCCATGGGAGCGGATTCTACATCAAGGGAAACAATGGATGAGGAGGCGACGTAATTCTCCAGTGAAGCCTGGAAAATATTTTGTGGTGCAAACGATATTCAGAACATTTCAATACAATCCACAAGTTAACGGGCATGCAGAACGCCAGTTCAGACAGCAAAGCTTGATCTGAAACAGGATGACCCATTGATAGCACTCATGTGTTTTCGAGCCAACCCTACCACTTCTACCAGTGTCAGGAAAATCCACACTACTCTACCCACATTATTAAAAACCTGAGACCAAAGTGGTCAAACAAATCAAGTGTAAAAGAGCTTGAGAAAAGCAAGAATTCTACTTTAACAGATGACATTTTGTGGAGGACTTCTTCTTAGACCAGGGAATTCATTGTTAAAGCTGATGAATCAAAATAGAAAGGACCTTGCTAAGTTGCTTGTAGAGATCACTACTCAAAGGTCATATGAGGTGTTCAATGAAAAGGAGGGAGAGAAAAGGAGAAATCGCAGGCAATTGCTTTAATTTCTGCCTGACGGAGATCGGGAATTACTTTAAAGACAGGGGCGAGTCCAGAACAGTCACCAAAGAAATCTCAACCTCGTATGGACTCATCTACCTGCAGAGACCATTGCAAGGAAATAATTGCGAAGAATTGAGAATAAAAAAATAGAAGAAATAAAAAAAAAATGGGCGTAAGCTTTTAAATTTGTTGTAATCGTGTAACAGAAATGTAACCTGAGTATTTGACTAAAGGTATCATGCAATGCCTGAGAGGTGTGTTGTGTTACCCAGCCCACGAGGGAGACTCAATAGTGTACTCAATAGTAAGTTATGCATAGAAGTAAGTGTGTTTGTGATGTTCTTAAGGCCTGTTCACACTGGGACGAATTTCGCACACGAGATTCGCCAACATTTAATGCCTCGTGACTAAACAAAGGGCGCCAAAGTTTGCACACCGAACACGGAAAACGGCTCACGTAAAAGTGTCATTTTTTTAAAAACGCCTTGGGTTTCTAAGTTTTTTTTTGTTTGACGCGCCACGTCAAAAACTATCCGACCAATGAGATTGGTGCTTTTGCTCACGTGTTTGAAGCTTCTGAAGTTACAGTAAAACACAACTTGGGGGCGCTTAAACACAAAACGGTCTTGCCGAGCACACATACGTAACAGCGAAGAATACAGCAAGCCGTCTACACTGCCAGGAAGAAATTAGACGAGGAAGATGCGAGGCAAGATGAATGTAGAGCTGCTGGTCCCGTTGGTGTTAGAACATAAAGAACTATATGACAAACGAACCCGATCTCACGGGAATTCGTACGAATTTTACAAGATGACTAATTCGTAACAATTCATACGACCTCACTCGTACAAATTAGTACGATTTTGCTAAATCGTACATATTTTACAAATTGGCCAATTCGTATGAATTAGTACGAATGACCTACCCCTAACCCCGCCCCTAAACTTAACCGTCACGTGGGTTTAGACAAATCATACGAATTTGTCTGAGCTGAGGTCGTACGAATTAGTACGAATTAGCCACGTTTTAATCACTCGTACGAATTCATACGAATTGGTTGTGAGATAGGGTAGGACAAACACAACAGCGACTACAAACATCATGATAAAAGAGAACTGATATGGAGTGGTATAGCAAATGGGCGCCATCTAATGTCAGGGAATGAATTTGCAAAACGCTGGCGAATAACGAGCGTCGATATTTGTCCCGCTTTTTCAATAAACCTCAAGCGATATGACTAATGCCTCGTAAATACATAAAAGAAAGCTACTTTCTTTTAGGCTACTTTCTTAATTTGATCACTTGGCTGTTTGTTCTAATTTATTTTTGAAATTTAAACTTTATAATTGTAGATTTCAAGGAACTGATCATATTTTGTGATGTGATATTTGAAAAGCTGCTTTAGCAGGATTCAGTGCTAAACACAGGCGTGTTCTCCACTTCAGGGGGTCGTGATCTTTCAATGCGGTTTGACACTGAGTCACCACAGAAGAAAATGGGGTTGCATTGGGTTAATCATGTCCAATTTCTCTCAATGTAAGATATTCTTTTTTCTGACCTGACATTCGAAAAGGACTTTCCAATAGATCCTATTTTAATAGTGGGCTGTTTTTATGCTTGTTTTTGATTATAAAAATGGGGACAGGTGAGCACAGTCATTTACATCATTACATTAATGTCACGGACTGACTCTGACTTGCCATATTTTTGTAGTGCATATAGTATAGTGGATTTCGTATGCAATGAGTTTTGAGTGCATTCTTGTTTCTCTTCCACAGCCTACAAAGTGAATGTTTCCTGAACATATTCAGGCCGATGGATTGATTACTTTGTCATTTACTAATCTTTAAAGGAGTAGTTTTGAAAAAAAAAAAAAAAAAAAAAACTTTTGCTGATAATTTACTAGGGCTGGGCGACATGGCTGAAAACTTTATCACGATATCAGTGTTTCATATTGGTCGATATCGATAATTATTGAATTTTTTATGACCCATTTAAAATAAGGACCAGGAGAAAAAATCTATTACAATTAAAATTTTTTATTTTAAACTTAACCTTCCTCTGATTATAATCCCAAGACAGAAATGTCAACACAACCATGAAAAACTCAAATAATTAAAAACGAGGCTGAATCCAGCTTCTTATCCGCAGCTTCTTATTGGTGGTATGGATAGCGTCAATAAGAAGCTGCGAATAAGAAGCTGGATTCAGCCTCGTAATGTACACAGAAGTCACGGTTCGGTTCAGACATCACGGTTCGGTACTATTTTGGTACAATGGAGTGGAAAGCAAAACAGAAATATAGAAGGCATTTTTATAAATGTCTTAAGCCTTGTATTTTTTAAATATGTTTTATTAATAAAGACATACTGTATAACCGGTTTATCTATAGTGATAATAGTTTTATGTAATTAGTTTATTAATATTATTAATAGTTTATTAATAAAAATACCTTGAGATATGTTTTGTAATTGTACCTGAATTAATTTAAAACTAATTAGCTATATTTCAGATCAATATATTTGTTTTCCTTAATTTGAAGTAACCCGTTATTCTCATCAGAATTATAAATAGATTTCTGTATAAAAAAAATACTACCAACACATTTTATTCTCTTTTTTAATGTGTAACTTAAAAATAAACAGATTAGTGCTCTGTTTTGAATGCGGTTTGATGATGACTGTCAGAGACTATTTTTGTGACTGTCCAAAAGATGGAACACACAGACTGTTTTAAAAAAGGGGTTGGATATATGTTTTATATGTGTTTTATTGCGAGTATAGGCCTACACAATTATAAGTAAACACTTTGCAGACTGAATGATGTCCTGTATTAACAAAATGACAGCTTATGTTTTTATGTTTCCACTGTTTGATCGCACTCGCGTTGCGTGTCTGTCTCTCTATCTCTCTCACACACACAAAGATAGATCGCGCACGTGCTTACTCTCTCGCGCGCGCACACACTCACTCCAGCATTACAATCTTGACATCGCAGCCTGTTCATTATGCTGTGTTCACATCAATCGCGAATAGAGCGAATTTATCCAATAATGTCTTGCAATTCTAGCCTGCACGGCATGTAGATGAAGGGCACTCATTTTCTGTTTATCAATCGCGGTTACTGAAAGAGGAATCCAGCAGCACGAGTGACGAGACATCGAAATGGCGCAATCAAACTGACACCGTCACATGATTGCCTGTTAGCGCGTCACTCTCCACGTGGCTAGGTTACCAGAGAGTGCGTGCCTTTGTTAATGCAACCAAACTTGCTTCGCAACCTGTGATTTCTTCCGTCAAAAAAAATATTGAACGTTATATCGAACACATTTTTTATTGATATCGATCATGTACTTTATCGTGATACATATCGTTATCGTTTTATCGCCCAGCCCTATAATTTACTCTTCAGTAATTTTTCTTCAGTCGAAAAGAAATTAAGGTTTTTGATGAAAACATTCCAGGATTTTCTCCATGTAATGGACTTCAATGTGAACCAAACGGTTCAAGGACCAAAATACAGTTTCAGTGCAAACTGTTCAAAGGGCTTTAAATTATTCCAGACAATGAATAAGGGTCTTATCAAGTTTAAGTTTTTTAAGCTCAAATGCTCGCCTTGCTCTGTTCTGTGATGTGCATTCATGCAGTATTGTTTAGTTGGACTTGTACAAGTTCAACTTGGCTCTTTTTGGACTCAGACTCTGACTTCGGACTCGAGTGGGTGAAGACTCATACTGGACTTGGACTTGGACTCAGACCCAACACTAGGGAATAAGCCAATCAGACTGCTGGTCGATTGATTGATTGATTGATTGATTGATTTGATTGGTTCATTGGTTGGTTGATTCTTTGGTTGGTTGATTGGTTGATAATAAGCCAATCAGACTGCTCGTTGGTTGGTTGGTTGTTGTTGGTTGGTTGGTTGGTTGGTTGATTGGTTGGTTGGTTGATTGATTGGTTGATTGATTTAGAATTGGAGCATTATTTTATCGAGTGGGTAAAGACTCATATTCGACTGAAGGTGGACTCAAACCCAACACTCAGTGAATAAGCCAATCAGACTGCTCGATTGACTGACTGATTGATTGATTGATTGATTGATTGATTGATTGATTGATTGGTTGATTGGTTGATTGGTTGGTTGGTTGGTTGGTTGGTTGGTTGGTTGGTTAGTTGGTTGATTGGTTGGTTGATTGATTATTTTAGAATTGGAGGATTATTTGTATCGAAGTGGGTAAAGACTCATACTCGACTGAAGGTGGACTCAAACTCAACACTAGTGAATAAGCCAATCAGACGGCTCGATTTCCTTATTGTATTTCTCTGGCTTCATTGGTATTGCTGAGGAAACAGATATGCTTTGACAAGTTTTCAGCCAAGGGACATTTTCCTGACAATCTGGGGAATATAATTTCTGCTTGGTAATTACAACACCAGCTGTTGAAAGTATTTACATGTCATTAAAATAGTTTCTATCAGAAGACACACAGAATGTGTGGCAGAAGTCTGCATGCTGTCTCTTTCTTCCGTCTGATATCCTGCGTCTGCTCTGCACAGTCAGATATGTCAGTGTGCAGTGACCATACAAGAAAGAGCTGGTGTCCAAGCGGCTGTGAAGGGCGTCCAATGTCGCATTCTCTCTGAAAGAAAGAAGGCACATCTTTGAAGCACCTTTTGCTCACTGACAACTGTCAATGCTGTCAGCTCGGTTAAGAAAGGCCTGGTAAAAATAGATGGTTTAACCTGTGCTATCTTTGTTTGCCTGTTATGAATTACACACCTGCCAGCTGAACATTTCTCTGTTGATTATAGATGGTGAGAAAGTATTAACTATATATACACTTTCCCTGCCCTGCACTTTTCTGGTCTCTGAATGCTGATAATTATGACATGTCAAACATCTAACAAGTTCAGGGGTTCACAATTGATTTCACAAATGACATGTAGAATGTGAAACACTTTTATATCTTTTCAAAGAAAGATTGCATCAAAGGATAAAACAGCTTCATATCACTTTCATTGAGCACTTGTAACATGGTTGTCATCTTTTCAGCTGTCAATGCCTTGAAGAACTTTTGTTTGTTTAACATTTAGTAACATTATTCGTTATCCAAAAAGTGCAGTCAGCTGCACACAAACATAGTCTTAAAAGTTTAAGAAATATTTTACCCAGAAGTCAAATAAAAAGTAGGGAATTATATTAACTAAACAAAATAGAATTTAATTGATTAATTGTATTGATTGATTGGTTGGTTGATTAGTTGGTTGGTTGGTTAATTGATTGGTTGATTGATTGATTGATTGATTGGTTGATTGGTTGGTTGATTAATTGATTGGTTGGTTGGTGGGTTTGGATTGGTATTGGTTGGTTGGTTGGTTGGTTGGTTGGTTGGTTGGTTGGTTGATTGGTTGATTGGTTGATTGGTTGGTTGATTGGTTGGTTGGTTGATTGGTTGATTGGTTGATTGGTTGGTTGATTGGTTGGTTGGTTGGTTGGTTGGTTGAGGATCGGAGCATTATTTTAATTACAAGTTTTCATTACCGACAAATTAAGCATATTATTAATTATATTGATGCAATATAAATGATACAACTTCATAAAATGAACTTGAACTTGAGCACATATCTGCTCATGAATGAACAAATTAATAAATACATGCAGACATATATAAAGTGTATATATAAACATTTGTCTCACAATGATAAGAAAATGAGGCTTCGTTTTCATAATTGAAATCTTTTCTTCTTCTATGATGTTGAAATATGACCTGCAAATTATTTTTGACATTCACCCCACTACACTTCTTTGTTCATTTTCTTGTCTCGGCATAATGTGTTGATAACTCCCTGACTTGCCAAAATTCCTCAAATGTGCTCAGATAAGCACATTTCATGTAATCAATTATTCAATTTCCCCCTTTTCCTGAACAGAGAACAAAGGATGGTCCTCTGAATTTCTTTTTTGTTCTGTTGTAATTATGCGAATGACCTTCTGTGTCACGTCTTTAAGCCGCTGAATGCGGCTCAAGGTCCCGATGTCAAGAGCCAGCCAGATAGTCAAGATGTACCCCCTTTATTGCTACGCTGTGTTAAATGTCAAGAAGAGGCCGCAAAACCCATTATGTTCCCCATTCTGCATTAATGTGTGTCTTTTAATGAGCACATAAATTCATACAACGAGCCTAAGGGAAACCCTCAACGTGTGCAATATGCTTCCTTACACTAGGTGGCGAACTTCATGTTTTCGAGAAGCCCTCCTCTCCTTCTCCTTAAGTGTAGTTGGATGTGGTCGTGCGGGTTTGTCCCCGGCTGGAAGCTTTGTTGAGGAGCTTCGCATATGCCTTTAGGGTAAATGGGAAAGAGGTTGTTTAGACATCTATACAGCTGTTGGTGTGAAGCCATGCGGATTCTAGCTCATCCCTGCCGAGAGGAAACCGCTATAGGCTCAAGAACATGCTGGGTCTGCTGAAGGGCTTCACAGATTTGCCATATGGAGCCGCTTATGGAAAAACAATGTATGCTGCAGGTCTTAAAGAAACAGATGTACATATGTCTACACAGACGACGATAGCAACAAAATAAAAGACACTTTAGGTGTGATATGTTTCTTTCTTTTTTACATAATTCATATAATCATATTTTATATTATCATTTTATTTCATTCATATAAAGAATGTTGCAGCATATAATTCAAATTCAAAGTGATATTTCATTTCTAATCCTTCATTCTTTGAATTTGTGATCAAAGGTTTTTTTTTTTTTTTTTTTTTTTAAATTGGCTAATCTAAGATAAAAGGCATTTCTTATTTGCATGTTCTAGTCTGCCATTTACTAAAAATCTTAATACGAATGGCTTTAACCCTTATGTGCTGTTGTGGCTGTTTTCAGCCATTATAGGCTATTTTTGAGTCTTAATTTGGCCATAACTTTTTCTGTGTTTCAGCAAATGGAATGATTTTGGTGACAAATCTTATTTTGATGCATATTTTGGGAAAATGCTTTGAAATTTTTCCAAAACTCAACACTACACTCACTACTCTTTTCACAAATTCACTACTCTTTCGTTATGTTTGTGGGTGAATGCAGCCACTATTTTAAACTGCTTAAAAAATGTATGAGATTTTCTTTTTCTTCATTTTTTTTTGCATAAATCTATTAATCAACCTCAGTCCTGATCAAAACTACTAAATGTAAAAAAAAAAAAAATAAATAAAAAAAGATGGAATTTTAACTATTTAATTGCCAAATTCATAAATGATGTCCCTGATTAAAAAAAACAAAAAATAAAAAAATAAAAAATAAAAACACACAAAGTGACTTAGATTAGAAACAACATTGGTTTTGATGCATTGTTAGTTTTTGTGCAGCATCAGATTTTAACATTCTCTCCCTCATTTACTGTTCGTGGCTGTTTTTGCCCCATTGACTTTTGTCCCATTATAACCATATTTTTTGATTGCAAAGCCATGACACCATATAATCATGCATTTTTGATTGTTGGTGGTTTTCCCTGTTGGGAAGAGGTTTTTTAAAAAGTTAAAATCAGATGCTGCACAAAAACTAACAATAGCATCGAAACCAAGACTGTGATAAAAGGTTTTTTAAAAAAATACAGTCCGCAATCATATTTTATATTGAAAATAAGTCATTTTGTGTGCTCTTTTCCCCAAATCAGTGACATCATTTATAAATTTGGCAATAAAACAGTTAAATTCCTGATTTTTTTTTTTTTTTTACATTTAGTAGTTTTGATCAGGACTGAAAACAATTCAAATGACAATGACAAAAACAATTACAACAGTTTAAAAGTAGTGGCTGTTTTCAGCCACAAACAACTAAAAGGGTAGTGAATTTGAACAATGCACAAGGGTTAAAGGTGAAATATGGAATGTTTTCTAATGTAAAATAAAACACTATGATGTCACATATTGAGAGTTGTGCTATTACGTTTTAAGCGGTTGGATCTGGCGAACAATAATCGAGTGACCCACAGGGAGTTGCGCTGAAGGCCAGATCTAGGGAGCAGAATGAATAGAGACTTTTTTTTTTAATTCTATTTTTTACTTGGGCCAGTAACTGAAGAAAGTCTTTGTAAATACCCTGAAAACCCATCAGAACACATTAGCAACTGCATAGACACACCCTGGCAACCATCCACAGCACCTCGAACGTCTTGTAAACATTTCTGCATGTGTGTTTGGTGCCATAAGCAGAGCCACTTTTAGGGGGGGTATTTTTAGGTGAAGCTGTTATGGTGCAGTTTCGTCTTGGAGCATCCCCAGGCAGCCTCGGTTCCAGCTCCAGCTCTGATTTCTAAGTATCTCTCACGGAGCCCCGCTTCCGGCTGCATGCCCGGTGAACACTCCTCTTTTGCTAGTCTGATGTAGTGGTGCATGTCATCGGACATTTGAGTGGATGCCTCCAGTGATGGCGGAGTTACAGAGCTGTGTCAGGAAGTGGAGGATCCAGACAGCGGGACATCCACAGTGCTCATGTGACAGATTAAGATGGCAATCCTGGAATTTGCTGCCTTTTCAATGTCTGTCTCCCTGTGGAGATTGGACTAGATAGAATAATTTTGTTCTGCGTTTCTGGATTTCAGGCTGAGGGCCATTATGCCATGTTTCAAGACCCCGTGAAACAGCTCAAGAGGAAGCTGGAGCAGCACAAAGCATATCGTTTTTGCACCGATTAGTGTAATTAATTAAATTGTAATGCTTTACAATAAGCTTCAATTAGTTAATATTAGTTAATGCATTAGATACAACAAACATTCCATACACTATTAATTAATCTAGGTTAATGTTAATTCATTATTATACATTTGTTTATTGTTGAAGGGTTAGTTGTCCCAAAAGTGAAAATGATGTCATTAAGTGACTCTCCCTCATGTCGTTCATCTTCAGAACACAGTTTAAGATATTCAGCCAACTAGCAACACCATAGCAACCACCCAGAACACCCTAGCAAACGCTTAGCAACACCCTAGCAACCACCCACATTACCCTAGTAACCACCTAGCAACACCGTAGCAACCACCCAGAATACCATAGCAGCCACCTACCAACACCATAGCAACCACCAATGGAACCCTAGCAACCACCCAGAACACCCTAGCAATCGCCCAGATTACCCTAGCAACTGCATAGCAACCACCCAAAACACCTTAGCAACTGCCTAGCAACACCATAGCAACCACCCAGAGCACCCTAGCAACCACCAAGAACACTCCAGCAACCAACTAGCAAGCACTAAGAACACCCTAGCAACCACCTGAACAACGTTAATAAGCCTCTCTCATATCTCAAATCCCAGAACATCGTACAGCTCAAATGCAATCATGTACCACACCCTAGCAACCAAGTGGTTAGTTTTGCCACTACAAGCACCACTTTACATTTTCTTCTGGAAATGTACAATAAGTTGAAAATAAAAGTTGAAGTTGAAGTTAAATTAATTTTTTTAACCCAACATTTGGATTTGTCAATATTTTACCCAATTTTGAGTTGAAACAGCCCAGCATTGTTTAGAGTGTAGTGCAGAGAGACATGTAATAAGTAATTAATATTACAATGTAAAGCAACGTAATATAATCCAATGTAATCTAATCTAATCTAATTTGTCAGCTTTACTAAGTTTAGTTTAGTTGGTCGAACCAAAACCCCTCCGCAATTAGAATTCCTCATGTACTGTATATGCACAAGTATGTAAATTAGTTATTTTCTAAGCCAGTGGTTTAAAATGTTGTAAAGTAATGCCATTTTTGAAATAAATGCACTTCTAAACAGATCCTTACATGTGTTACATGATGGACTGTGATTGTGCAGCTCGCAGCAGTCGGTGCTCTTTTCCAGGAGCTTCCCTCCCCTCTGTTCTCTGCTCTCGGCAAACTGTGATACTGACGAGCATCTACTCTTGAAGTGTCGCTCCGAATCACTCAGATCTGAGCAATGGTTTGCCATTTAGTTTTACAAGCTCTGAAAACAAATAGGAAACTACATTCCACCCCCATCCAAAACACTTCTCCACCCCAAAGTTCATCTTCTGGACGGATTGAGATAACCTCGAGGGGAAGCCGCGGGGCGCTACGATGCCGTCTGATGGAATGAAAGGAAGAAAACAGATTCTTAGCTCGCACTGTTTGTCTTTAAGAGAGAGTACAAATGCAGACAAGCAGAGAGCATCCAGATGATAACTAACTCTGACACACTCCGCTGCAACACACTTTTGTTTGTCTTTTTCAAACAAGGCCTATGGCAGCTTAACCATATATTACAATGATTGTTTTTTCTTCCACAAAACCATGAGAATTGTAAAAAAATATATATAATTTCAAAAGACATCTAGTTTGAATGTTTTATTGCTGGATAGAATATTGGTAAATGTGATTTTAGTTTTAATAGCAACATGCTGCAACCTTTAACATTCAGTGATGATGACATGTAATAGTGTGACTATGTGATGGTCACATTTAACCACTTATTTCTGTAGTGCTGTCACACCAGATATCTGTATGAATCCAACATGCCCTTTCAAAATCGCTTTCACTGATATTTTCCATACACATTTCCTTTAAAGCTGAGTTTTAATGCGTGTGTATATATGCCACACGCTGTAGCAATCCAA
Organism: Hybognathus amarus; assembly: GCA_030378365.1. Taxonomy (NCBI): domain Eukaryota; kingdom Metazoa; phylum Chordata; class Actinopteri; order Cypriniformes; family Leuciscidae; genus Hybognathus; species Hybognathus amarus. The sequence continues at coordinate 722,635 of JAQIUQ010003432.1, forward strand.
CATGAATAACTCTTGAATTTAATCCGAAGGGTTTATGTTTACGAGAAAAAGATGGACTAAAAATGAAAAAGTTTTTCCCTTTGCATTTGTTAATTTCCCATACAAACTACGAGTTCTCAACGGGCCTGAAATTATCACCCGACCCGACCTGGCCGTGGCGTTTAAAGCCCGACCCGATGTAACCCAACATGAATTATCTGCCCGAACCCGGTCCGCGGCCCCGACTCGGACGCGCTCTACAGTCTATTGCCGCTGCGGCGTCTATTCATTCCGGTGAAATCACAAAATAAAATGCACACAAACTTAGAAAGATTGACTTACTAGTCCATCAACAGAGATCGCCAGGTCAGCATCACCGTTGCATCCCAGTGCTGCTTTTTAGCTCACGCCCACGAGTGAAAAGCCCGAACCGAGTGGGACTCTTGTCAGGTTTCTCACGTGGTCAAATTCTCTTTTCCTTTTCCTAGTCTTCCGACCGCGTTTTGCCAACACAGCGGGCTACGAGTTTTGAAACAAAATAGGCCTAGCCTACAAACATAATCATATGCTTATAGGCATATAATATAATAGGCATCGTGGAGGAAGATCAGTGCGTCCACAGTGGATGGACTGAAGCGTGTTCTCCTCTCGGCCAGCCACCCGCGATGCACTTTGCACGCAGCAGCCAGACTTTCTTTACGGTGAACAGCAGCGATGATTATAATAATTTGTTTTTTTTTTTAATGGGTGGAAAAGATTAGGTGGAAAAGAGTCATTTGCTTATATTTTTGACCCGAACCCCGCAGGTCCCGTCGAGTTTGTCGGGCGGACTCGAACCCGTTGAGAACTCTAATACAAACTATAATTTTGTGAAAATGATCTCTGTTCACATAGATCCACAAAAAATACTAAAAACGCTGTATTATACATGCCAGCCCAGTAGATGGCGATGACACTTTTTGAAAGAGACACCATGTGCATATAATACATCATAGATCTATACACTAGATGTCACCCAAGGGGGTAATCCATCAGCCGGAAGTTGAAGCTGCCTCCGGGGGCCGCCATTGTAGCGTACTATCACCTGCTGTTAGTATCCCATTGACTCCCATTCATTTTGGCGTCACTTTGACAGCGAATAACTTTACATCTGAGGCGTCCAAAGACTCCATTTATCCATTATTTATTTCTGAAGAAGAAACACGACAATGTATAAAAGGCTCCATTACTTTGTATGTCACGTTATGGCCACGTAGAAGCAGTTCTTGTAAAAATAGGCTAAAAATTGCGTCATAACCACTCGACTGTCCGTCGCACAGTAGAGAATTACCGTATACACAGGAAGAGAAGCTCACACAGCCTTGCAGGCAATCTTTTACTGTCTAAAGTCAGCCCATGGCATAAATAGAAGCTAAATGACAAAATAACTAATCAGAATACTTACCAAAAGTTGCTCCAGGTCGCGCTTCGCCGTCTCTGTGCACGATTAAAATTTCTCTTGGCACAGCTATTATAAGTCAGTCAGTTTGCTCACGTGACATCTACGTCGTCAAGCTCAGTTTGAGCCTGCGCAGAACGCTTGGCTATCAGGAAGTGAGTGCCCATGTTGAGCTTCAACTCTCTCCGTTGAAATCAACGGGGTCGCTGTGTCCATTTCTTTTACTGTCTATGATGTCACCTTGGGTTTCGAAGCACTGCGTCACAACTGCCGCCATCTTGGAACAGGGGTGTTGTCATAGAAAGTAGCTAGGTAACGCTGCTATCTCTGCCTTTACTTCGAATTAACTGATGGTGACGGACTTTTGTGCTGTGTATGATGTTCACACGAATGAAATCTGAACTAGAAATATTTATTTTTATTTTTTATTTTTTTGGAATCAATGAAAAATACATGTCTGTTGGAACGAACCAAAAAAAAAGAAAATCGTATTTATGATGATTTATGATTTTATTTTCGGTTAGAACTGTGTCAACAATGACGCTGATGCATTAAAGTGGAGGGGCTCTCCTGTTCCAAGATGGCGGCTCTATTGACGCATTTGTTCCAATGAACTGCCGTAGCCAAGGTGCATCTTGTGTATATATCTATGATAATACATGTGATGCACGTGATCAAATTTTATTTTATTTTTTTTATTTTTTTTACATTTTAGCATTTTTGTTGTTTACACTGAGATAACTTATCAATTTAAAAAACATGTACTTTAAATCCCGTTTTCAAAAGTTTAGTTTTTAGGCACCCAAAAAACCGGCCAAAACACATAAAACTTTTCCAATTTTATTCCATAACCAGAAATTCATCAATTAGTGTGTGTGTGTGTGTGTGTGTGTGTGTGTGTGTGTGTGTGTGTGTGTTTTTATTATTTATTTATTTATTTATGTGTATTTTTATTATTTCATGCACTGGTCAAATTGTAAGATATTTCACTGGGATATTTTGACTAGTGAATGAAAACCAAGTGTTTATTTTATAAAACTTTATCTATTTGCATATGTAGATGTTAAACACAATACATTATGTTCAAAGGCTGCTTTCTGGAAATGAGTCCGCCTCCATTTCTGCCTGAGAAACATTTTACAGACGAGTTTGTTCATACAACATTTACCGGATTTATGTAGGATTTTATTTCTAAATACATGGGTACTTATTCACCATGTATGCAGTGATAAAAACAGCTATAGAAAATCCTCTTTGTAAAAACATTTAACACTAATATGTCAGCTAAATGAAATCATTTTGAACCTGGCTTTATACAATGTTTAAATTATACAATTCCTGTTCACGAAAATGAATGCAAATGAGTTTTTATTTAGAAAACTTGTGATACATTTTTCTAAAAGTGCTGTGATTAACTGAAGTTTGGTCATTTCTGATATAATAGTTAAACATTGTATTCTGTTCACCTGTGGTGTATTATATAACCGGCTGACTGTACAATACATTATGCCTTACATATGTAATTACTTATTTAGAATACATGAACAACATGTGCCAACATTTGAAACCTTGTCATTCTTCCACCTTCCAGTTTGTGCAATATTAAATGACTGAAAGAGAGAAAGAAAGAAAAAAAAAACTGATAGAAAGCACTCCAAAGCTTTGATAAGGGGCTCAAGCTAAGGACGTTACCTCTTCATATCACTTCATTACGTGGGCTTGAGAGTTTTGTATAAGACTATGGCCTGGTTCCACAGACAGGGCTGTTGTATTTAATTATGTTTTGGTTTTGCAACTTTATATATATATATATATATATATATATATATATATATACACACACACACACACACACACATATATACACACACACACAGATACATTCACCGGCCACTTTATTAGGTACACCTGTCCAACTGCTCGTTAACACTTAATTTCTAAGCAGCCAATCACATGGCGGCAACTCAGTGCATTTAGGCATGTAGACATGGTCAAGACAATCTCCTGCAGTTCAAACCGAGCATCAGTATGGGGAAGAAAGGTGATTTGAGTGACTTTGAATGTGGCATGATTGTTGGTGCCAGAAGGGCTGGTCTGAGTATTCAGAAACTGCTAATCTACTGGGATTTTCACACACAACCATCTCTAGGGTTTACAGAGAATGGTCCGAAAAGAAAAAACATCCAGTGAGCGGCAGTTCTGTGGGCGGAAATGCCTTGTTGATGCCAGAGGTCAGAGGAGAATGGCCAGACTGGTTCGAGCTGATAGAAGGGCAACAGTGACTCAAATAACCACCCGTTACAACCAAGGTGGGCAGAAGAGCATCTCTGAACGCACAGTACGTCGAACTTTGAGGCAGATGGGCTACAGCAGCAGAAGACCACACCGGGTGCCACTCCTTTCAGCTAAGAACAGGAAACTGAGGCTACAATTTGCACAAGCTCATCGAAATTGGACAATAGAAGATTGGAAAACGTTGCCTGGTCTGATGAGTCTCGATTTCTGCTGCGATATTCGGATGGTAGGGTCAGAATTTGGCGTCTACAACATGAAAGCATGGATCCATCCTGCCTTGTATCAACGGTTCAGGCTGGTGGTGGTGGTGTCATGGTGTGGGGAATATTTTCTTGGCACTCTTTGGGCCCCTTGGTACCAATTGAGCATCGTTGCAACGCCACAGCCTACCTGAGTATTGTTGCTGACCATGTCCATCCCTTTATGACCACAATGTACCCAACTTCTGATGGCTACTTTCAGCAGGATAATGCGCCATGTCATAAAGCTGGAATCATCTCAGACTGGTTTCTTGAACATGACAATGAGTTTGCTGTACTCAAATGGCCTCCACAGTCACCAGATCTCAATCCAATAGAGCATCTTTGGGATGTGGTGGAACGGAAGATCGCATCATGGATGTGCAGCCGACAAATCTGCGGCAACTGTGTGATGCCATCATGTCAATATGGACCAAACTCCCTGAGGAATGCTTCCAGCACCTTGTTGAATCTATGCCACGAAGAATTGAGGCAGTTCTGAAGGCAAAAGGGGGTCCAACCCGTTACTAGCATGGGGTACCTAATAAAGTGGCCGGTGAGTGTATATATATATATATATATATATATATATATATATATATACCTCAACAGCAGTAATATATCACCGTGATTCTTTGATACAAAAGCATGCAAATAGTATAATGACATGACCGATGATTACTTGCATCAACCTAAGTCAAGGGAGATATTTATATTTTAATCTTATTCAATAAAAAAGGCTAAAATTATCTACAAATCACAATTTCATTGGAGATTTAATATGTTAAACAGTTAGGGCTGCATTGCAGAATGTTATATTAAATACTCGAGGTCAGAAACACTAACGTGAATGTTTGAGGAATATGAATACGGTGCTGCCAGAGTATGTTAATAGCTATGGGGCATTGACATTTGGGGTTCTCATAGGAAGTGCTAATGATTGGTTTTATATTTTCAGCTCCAAAAACATGACCGGGAAGGTGAGGATGTTCCTTCCAAATGGAGATCAGAAGAGGAGATGGCCAGAGAGGCGGCAGAACTACACGACCTCTTCAACTAGCTTCTCTAGGTAATGATGTGTTATGAAGAGGTTCGACCAACATTTTGTAATTACCATTACCTAAGGTGGGAAGGGGAACAAAGACAATGTCTGGTTCTAGGTTGCAGTTTGCTGCGCAAACCAATATCCCAATAGTAATTAAATCAAATACAAGATTCAGTATTCAATGTCAGAATCTGACTGTGAACAAGCCCTCGACACACAAGGGCCAGACTTCTTTTTATATTAACCAGATGGATTTTTTTTTAAATAATTCTTCACCAGATATGGATATGTGATGTATATGATGTGGCATGCTTCCATATACTCATCTTTTCCTTGGCATGTGTGCAGTTCAATTTAGGACACTTGATTGTCTCAAATCGAGGTTAAAATTTTAATGTATTGTGAGTGATGACACATTTAGACTCCAAAAACCTCCATTGCTGCCGATGGAAAAACATATATCAACATTTGCTTTAGTCAAAATCCAATAAAATGTCCCAACCCTTATATGTAATTTTCTCTTTAACAAATCTCTCTAAGTTAAATATCTTATTGCTTTGTTTGTTTGTTTTATTACAGCCAGAGGTGGAAGACATGCAGAATTTGAACAATTTGACATTTGTTCTTATCTATCTTTTAGGACCCTTTATTGAAATAAAAATTTAAGTTAATTTTCTGAATCGTGTGTAAATTTTAGTTTTACTTAGTTTTCACAAATTTCTGTTAACATAGTACTGTTCATATTTTTGCTGTGTATCAAAAATCTGTACTAAACATCAAGTCCATTCATTATCAGCCATTGAAAGTCTCTTTCTGTAAACGGGCTAAAATAAGATTTTACACAAAGGTCAAGCTGCAATATAGGAATAGTACACTGTGTGCCATTCTATTAAGTCAATTTAAACCAGTTTGGTGCGTGTAAGGATATAATGGTTTGGGAAACTAAAAGCGTTGAACTGTCTCCACTTGCATGAGTTCCTTGCTTTTACAGATATCTATACAGGTTAGACACAGATTTAGGCCTTGATGCCTAAATTGCTGAAGATTGTTTTAATGAAATCTCCTCATGCACATATTGAAAGATGACTCTACAGTAGCCTTAATAGAGAATCTAGAATAATCAAATAAAATAAACAGAGACGTTGCGTTTGCGACAAATAAGCCTTTATTGTCAGAGTGTGGCGTTAGTTACCTCACCCGCAGTCTCAGCGCTGGAGAGTATTATGAGTTTTATCATTTTATCAATGTGGAAATAAAAATGGTCTTGACTGGCCCCTTACTCATCTGGAAAAAGGAAATACAATTCTGACAGGGTAATGCGCACCAGCCCATAGCCCTCTCAGAGTAATCAAGTTGTAAAAAGGCCCATGAATTTTAAACAATATCATTATCCACAAGGGATTCCTTTAAGAAACAAGTATAACAGTTTGAACGGAGAAGGAATCTATCACAACTTGCAAAACTAAAAATTCACCCAGCTTAACTCCAATAGGACAGGCACACTTTACCCATGTCGTCTGTTCGGTCTAACGGTGCGTGTCCACTAGCGCGGTTCGAGCGGAGCAAGCGTTTACAATTAATTCCTATGGAAGTCGAGCTTCACGCTGAGCGCATTGCATTATGGGATTGACAGCGGACCGTAGAAAGTGTTGAGAGCTTCAAAAAGGTTGGCCAGTTCTTGACTTTATGCAAATATCAAGCGAAAAATGCAGTCTTCAGCCAATTGATGTGCGGTTCGGGATGTGACGTCTGTTTTGAGATTTGTAAAATATGCAAATTGTGCCGGAGTTTATGCTGGATTTATAAATTAATTTGTTTACAAATTAGATGTTTTGCAGCTGAAAAAAATTACTGCGGCGCGAATGAGGCGTAGAGCGAGGCGTGGTGGACACGAATACGCCTCATTTGAGCATCAAGTTCGCCCGAATGGCGTGAATTGAACGTCTGGAGCGTTAAGCTTGTTACGCGCTGAATGATTTAGTTAGTGCTATATGTGCATTTGCACGTTCCACGTGAATTCGCGTCTGCCGCCCCGAATTGACAAATCTGAACTTTGCCGTCAAATGCGCCGCGTTAACCAATCAGGAGCCTGCTGCTTGCTCACCCCTAATCCTACCCATCTCCGCCCCCTGATCCCTAACCCCACCCCTAATCCTACCCATCTCCGCCTCCGATCCCTAACCCCACCCATAATCCTACCCATCTCCACCCCCTGATCCCTAACCCCACCCATAATCCTACCCATCTCCACCCCCTGATCCCTAACCCCACCCCTAATCATACCCATCTCCGCCCCCTGATCCCTAACCCCACCCATAATCCTACCCATCTCCACCCCCTGATCCCTAACCCCACCCATAATCCTACCCATCTCCACCCCCCTGACCCCTAACCCCACCCCTAATCATACTCATCTCCGCCCCCTGATCCCTAACCCCACCCATAATCCTACCCATCTCCGCCCCCGATCCCTAACCCCACCCATAATCCTACCCATCTCCAACCCCTGATCCCTAACCCCACCTCAATCCTACCCATCTCCGCCCCCGATCCCTAACCCCACCCCTAAACCTCCCCATCTCCACCCCCTGATCCCTAACCCCACCCCTAATCCTACCCATCCCCACCCCCTGATCCCTAACCCCACCCCTAATCCTACTCATCTCCACCCCCTGATCCCTTAGCTGCAAATGCATAGCATACTACCTGAAAGAAGTCTAGTGGTCATCCAAATGTGTTTTGTAACATGGTCAACCAGTCTAAGATGGTATGTTGGTCTTATTTTTTACCTTATTTCTTACCAAGCTTAGCTGGTCAGCAAGGAGGTCTAAACTGACCAGCTGACAAGTGTCCAAAACTCCTCTAAAATCATTAAACAAACTTGACCAGCTTTCTAAAACTAGCAAAACACATTAGGCTATTTTTTTTCTATTCTTTATTAGTCAAATTCTAGTTGATCTTAGATCCATCAACTATAATCCAGTGGTTCAACCACCCAGAACAGATTCAGCCAGGTGAAACAGTGTCTGGAACAGCTCTAAGTTTGTGAAATATGTATTAAAGCCAAAAATATTTACTCTGTTCAGTGAGGTGTTCTGTACAATATTCTATAATTAGCTGTAAACAATTGCAGCTAATTAGTTTAATTTAGCTTTGCAATTTGGTTATCTGGAGCAAAAAAAAAAAGACCAAGCTAAAATGCGTTTTGAAAATTAGGTGTTTATTTTACATGTTAAATATATCGAGTCAAAAGAACTAAACAAGTGCATAACATTAAAAGACACAGTTATCGCACAATTAAACCCTGATTTTATTCAACACGCACAATGCAATCATGAAATAACCAAGTTAGCAGTTACGCTGCACTCTGTTAAGCCTGTAATGAATAAAAGGCCACGAATATGGGCGCTTCTGGAAATGAAAAGGGGGTTAAATTTTGCATCACCTGTGATATATCAGCATCACCTGAGGTTCATTTGTGCAATGCTGCATTGAGATAATAAAGCTCATTTTGTGTGTGGTGCAGGAATATATTACCAACATCATTTGCTGCTAATGGACTCTCAGCAGAGCCACTCGCTGGTTTAGGTAAATGGATGTGTGTGCCGTTATTTGTGCTTTGGGAGGAGTGGAGAGGATCAGGGGGTGATGTTCCCTCCTCTGCGCTCCCTGTTTTAATCATTAGCGTCGTCATTTTGCAGATGGGAATGTAATGGGTTGGAGGTGGCGGAGTAGAGGAACACACACCCATTAATGCCCTTTTCGAACAAGTGGTCGTCTTAGCAAGCTAGTTAAAGTGATTCATACCATCAGTGCGATAATAAAGAAGGTCTTAGGGCAGAGATATGCTGTCATTTTACAATGGGAAAATTGTGCTGAACGATCCTTAGTTTTCTTCTTGCCATCATTTAATTTGTTCTTTTTTCTTTGTCAGACATAAGAAGGGACACTTGGGATGTCTCTTTATTAGCCTTGATTCAGTTTAGAGGACATTTCAATTTGAACTCGTTCATCAAAACGAACTAATCTTTTTTTCGAGTTGTTTCGTTCATTCAACAAATGAAATGAACGAAATGACTCAAAAAAGATTCGTTCATTTTGATGAGTGAGTTCGAACAGGAGAGTCACGAACTCGCATCACAGGATTTTTTTTAATTATTTTTGGGCTTAAGCATTTTTTATTTTTTATTTTTTTTAAATGAGCGATCGTTTCGCTTGATAAGACCATTATTCATGATGCCGTTTAAAGCCCTTTGAACAGTTTGCACTGAAACTGTCTTTTGGACCTTGAACCGTTTGGTTCCCACTGAATATGGAAAAAAAAATCCTGGAATGTTTTCACCAAAAACCGTCATTTCTTTTCAACTGAAGAAAGAAAGATGTGGACATCTTGGATGACATGGGGGCGAGTAAATTATCTGCAATTTTTTTATTATTATTTTTTTTAAAGTGAACTACTCCTTTAATGATTCTGTACTTGACTTTGGTGATATGGTGTATGTAATAATGAACTATATTTAGTATTACTGTCTGTGATTTAGTGTGTTGTGTGGGAAGAGTGTAGGCCTATTCACACATTTTGATTACCAAATTCTGACTAGCACGTACACTACTAGCTTGTATTTTGTTTTTATTTTTTAAAAGAAAGAAAAGAAATTAATAATTTTTATTCAGCAAGGTCAAATTACATTTAACAAAAGTGACCGTAAACACATTTATAATGTTAAAAAATTGTATTAAAAAATACTCTCTATTCATCAAAGAATGCAAAAACACAATAATAATAAGCAGAACAATTGTTGATTGTTAATTGAACATTGATAATTATAATAAGACATTTTGCAGGATATTACAATGATCTCTGAATGATTCTAAATGGTTCCTGACAATGCACGTCCTTGTTACAGTGTACTTATTAATTTAAGAACTGAATACAGTATTGTACTTACAGGGTTATGTTGTGATATATTATAACAATTTAATGATGTATGCGTATGTGTTTGCAATATCGTTCTCATGTAAATGCGTCTCAATAGCATGCATTGTGTGTTATCGTGCAATTATACGCGAAAATGAGTTTTCACTCATTGATACACAGTGTGTATCAAATGCACATCAAATTATATCTGTATATTCATATATATTTATTACTCAGAAAATTGGATGTTGCTTTAAATCTCTTTCCATCCATACAATTAAAGTTAATGGGGTCCAATTTATTTATTTATTTATTTATTTATTTATTTATTTATTTATTTATTTATTTATTTACCCCAATGACCTTCACAATGAGCTTCAAGAAGATGAGCTGGAACTTTCCCTCCTTCTTTCCACTTTTTTTGTGTTGTGTTCATCCCGTGCACATGAATGTTTTGATCATTACACTTTAGATTGCACTCAATAGTGCTTTTCCTGACTCTTACATAAACATATCCATGTGCTAAAAGAGAATGTTGCTACTTGAAGTGCCATTTCATATGATTGCACATAATATAAAATTACACTCTCATTATATTTTGGATGTGAATGCATTGGATAACTATCAAGCTCACTCTTCTCCCATTGTGTTTATTCTGAACAATAAAAGTTGCAATTTGCAGGCGTCTTGAATCACACCCTCCTGAGAAGCACAGTGTGGTATGTTGATATCTATAATCTTAGACCGGTTTAAAAGAATATTTCTGAATCCAATTAAAAGCACATTATGCTAACGGAGGTGGGTTGGGCCCAGAGAGGGTTTAGCATGGGCTTAGCTTGTGGCTAATGAAATGAAATGATTATACAAGGCGTCTGAGAGAAGCCCAGAGCATATAAACCTCCCTGAGTGGAGGCGCCCGTGAGAAATGATGTCAGTAACATGTCAACCTTTGCGCCCGCGGGTTATACGCTAGCTTAGCATTGCTGAAATATGCAGGGCAAAGCTGTTCGTTTTAAAGTAGACCCGGTTCAGAGAGAGCTGGGGAAACAGCTGATGCACATTCATGATGAAGGAAACACATGTGCAGTCGCCTGGCATTTATTCCTGTAGCAACTGAGAAATAATTAGCATGTCATTAGCGCACATGAACACTAGCAGAGTGATTTGCCTCTTTTCACTCAAGATTATGAGATGAATTTATAGTGATAGATGAAGAAATGTTTCAGGAACAAACTGCAGACCAGAAGTAAATGATCTGAAGAAGTGTCTCGCCCTCATGCTCATTGATTCAAGACAATAAAAGGTCAAAACCAGGTGAGGTGAGGCGATCTGATTAAACCTTTCGAGTACGATATTTAAAAGTCTGTCAATTGTTATCTTTATGTGATTACAGCTGTTTTAGTAACGACCTTCCGACTAACAATGTCCAACAGTGTATATCAGCCAATCATCCAATGCACATAGCACCCTTTAGCGTCAATATGAAACGCAGATATATATATATACTATATATATATATATATATATATATATATATATATATATATATATATATATATATACTATATATATATATATATATATATATATATATATATATATATATATATATATATATATATATATATATATATATATATATATATATATATATCAGTCCATTTTTGGCCGGACTATTCCTTTAATAGAGACCAGTTATAGTTTGAAACAATTTTTTGCCACATATGAATTATTCTTAATTTATTTATTTATTTTTTAATTCATAGATGAATTATGAATATTATATATATATATATATATATATATATATATATATATATATATATATATATATATAAAAAAATAGATAAAAGCACAATTTTAAAAAATAAAAATAGGAAATAGTGCATGATGCATAACTTCTCCTTTGTTTGATTGAGGACAGTAAGTCATACAGGTTAAAAACATCATAATGACAAAATTTCCATTTTCAGCCGGACTATTCCTTTAATAGAGACCAGTTATAGTTTGAATCGATTTTTTGCCACATATGAATTATTCTTATTTTTTTTTAATTCATAGATGAATTATGAATTATATATATATATATACATATATATATACATGTAAAATAAAAAAAAATAATAAATAAAAATAGGAAATAGTGCATGATGCATAACTTCTCCTTTGTTTGATTGAGGACAATAAGTCATACAGGTTAAAAACATCATAATGACAAAATTTCCATTTTCAGCCGGACTATTCCTTTAATAGTTATAGTTTGAAAAAAATGTTTGCCACATATGAATAATTCTTAATTATTATTTTTTTTAATTTATAGATGAATTATCCTTGAATTATGGATATTCAGAATTCAATATTCAGAATATTCACCTTGAATTATGAATATTCAGAATATTAATATTCTATCATTAATATTCTATCAACAGGTTTTTCAGTTATTGATTGGTAAAATAAGATGTTTGGTCACATGACCGCTCATTACCAAGCAGCTCTTCCAAATTCATACTAATATAGAAGCTGCACAGTGTCATTCACACAAACATTAAACACCATCATTGTAATGTGCTGAAATTTAAAAAGTTGCAATAGGCATTAATTTAACAGCATTAAATGGAACATAAAACCTCAATGTACATAACTGATTAGAAAACTATTAAAAAAACTATAGAAAATTATGAAGAAACAGTTTTAATTAAAAATAATAATAATAATACATATGTAAATGTAACGTGTAATACAGGGAATTGTGCAAATATCAATTTACACATTTTTACTGTAAATTATACAATGACTTGTTCTTTTTCACTTCCAAAAACTAGAAATTTAACGGTATTTTACAGTATTTTTATATTTCTGTTAACTTTCTGTTAACCAATTAACAGTTTTTCACGGGAGCATTTTTACAGTCTTTTACCGGTACAATCATGATCATTTTTTACAGTTAGTTAATAAAAATGGCTCTTGTACAGGTTATCATCCATCTGTTCATCCTGTCCTGTAAGTGCCCACATGCTTGTCCAATAAGACTCACCCAATATCACAACCTCAGTTTCACCTTTCTTTTCTCTCCTGGTCTTTCTCCCTCCTCCTTTTTAGTCCATATCTGTGTCAATCTGTCATTCTCACTGTCATTCTTCCTCGGTTTTGTGACATTTCCTTGCCCATGGCTGCCCGCGGGGCATTTCAAATGTTACTCTGATCTCTGCATTTACTACTTCTGGTACAAATGGGAGGAAAAAGGGAGAAAAAAGAAAAAGAAAAAAGCAGTATCCCTTCTGGATGTGCTGTACTGCACAAAAACTCACAAACACTGTAATGTGTGTCCTCAGCAGCGTGTGTGAGGAAGTGCTCTGCTTTAGCAGCCGCGTGTCTTCTGTGTGCTTCAAAATGTATTTACATCAAATAATGTGATATTAAATATTTAACATTTTTAGCTTGCATATTCAAAGACAATGCTTTACTTACGTTCTTCGCACATTTATGTGGTGTTATTGTGTACGATTCATCATTGCACAAAACACAATGTTAATCAAAATGTAATGACTTTCTCCACCTCTAAAATTACTTTTCTGCTGATGTATTCAAGGCCACGTGGGCAGAAAAAAATAAATAAATCTGCCTCAGTCAATTTTTCTTCACTTAAAAGTTTTACACATGCAGAGATGAATATTACTCATGCCAACATCAAGTACACTCAAATGAGATAATGGCTCCAGTCATATAAATTGTTTTTTTGTTAGTTTTTCTCTCTTTTTTAAGTCAACCGTCACCAAAATTGTTTGATTATCCAACATTTTTCAAAATGTCATATTTTAGTTTCTACAGGACAAAGACATTTATTCAGCTTTGGAACGGAATCAGAGTAGATAAATTCTTTCTTTTTTTTTAACACTTTACTTGAAGGGGTGTGCACAGACTGGCAGGTAACAAAACAGCTGGAAGGTAACAAAAGTTATTTTTCACGGATTAGTTATATTGCTTTGACACTCAAAACTGTGTCAATTTGGGTCTTTGTGAGTATACTGTGAACATAGTCGGTTTTGTCTTTAATAAGCATAAAACGCATGCCAGTATAATGAACTTTAGCTGTGTCTTAAAGTGACAGCTACCATTTGTGACGGTCATTAATGTTGTCGTCAAAACAAGAAAAGAGAGCTTTAAGTTAAAGGAATCAGGAATGATAGCTTATGTGTTTAATTTATTCAGGACTAAAATACCACCCAGTGTTATTTTCCATTTGATGACTTTATTCAGTTTCTGTCTATGAATACTAGTGTTAGACCTATTCAATAACGTTTCTCTTTATTTGTCTTTATTTGTATCTTTATTGTATTGTATTTATTTGTGCAACTTTTTTCAATTTAATTGAACAATTTAAATCAAGCCTTGTGTTGTGTAAATTCTAAACAACATTACCCCATTGTAAAAAATGCAACGAGCACAAACATTTAGGCAAGATACATTTTGTTTGGCAAAAACGAAATTCAGGCCCGAAAGACTTTTTTTCCTGTCCTGGACTTCAGGTCTTGACTCGGACTCAGAACCTTTTTGGACTCGGTCTTGACTTGGACTCAGAACCTCTTTGGACTCGGTCTTGACTTAGACTCGAACCTCTTTGGACTCGAGTCTTGACTCGGACTCAAACCTTTTCGGACTCGAGTCTTGACTTCAGACTCAAACCTCTTTGGACTTCGAGTCTTAACTTTGGACTCGAACCTCTTTCGGACTTCGAGTCTTGACTTGCGACTTAGAACCTCTTTGGACTCGGTCTTAGACTTTCGGACTCAAACCTCTTTGGACTCGGTCTTGACTTCAGACTCGAACCTTTTCGGACTTGCAGTCTTGACTTCGGACTCAAACCTCTTTGGACTCGAGTCTTGACTTGGACTTGAACCTCTTTGGACTCGGTCTTGACTTGGACTTGAACCTCTTTGGACTCGGTCTTGACTCAGACTAGAACCTTTTTGGACTCGAGTCTTGACTTGGACTCAAACCTCTTTGGACTCGAGTCTTTGACTTGGACTCGAACCTCTTTGGACTCGGTCTTGACTTGGACTTGAACCTCTTTGGACTCGGTCTTGACTTCGGACTAGAACCTTTTGGACTCGGTCTTGACTTGGACTCAAACCTCTTTGGACTCGGTCTTGACTTGGACTCGAACCTCTTTGGACTCGGTCTTGACTTGGACTTGAACCTCTTTGGACTCGGTCTTTGACTTCGGACTCAGAACCTCTTTGGACTCGAGTCTTGACTTAGGACTCAAAGCTCAGTCCTGGTCTTGGACTCGAACAAAGGTGGTCTTGACTACAGCCCTAAATGTTAACCAATAAAGCTAGGTGCTTTCTTAAGTTTGATCATTAATCTGTTATGTCATGTTTATGACAGGTTGTGTTGTCTTAGTAATGTCAAGTTGTCATGACAAAGACAGTGACAGGTTATGATGTATTGGTTTATGTCAAGGTGTCAAAACAAAGACATCTCAAACAATCTCATATTTGCATTAAAAATGTTATGGCTGAGCAAATGACACTTAATGACAGTTGTCACAAACATGCATAAACCTCGTCATGTCATGGTTATGAAGGTGTCATGCCAGTCTTATGCACACCCCTTCAAGTAAAGTGTTACCCTATTTTTTTGTGCGTGTGTGGGTAAACAATGCTAAGTTGCGTTTGCACTATTCCCTCATATCAAATAAAGTATTAACACTCTCCACAGCATATACTATGGGTTTAACCCTCTCATATGTTAGTTGGAAAATAAGTAAAGGTCACTTGTGAAATAAGTTGGAGACCAGGAGAGAAAAAATTGTGGGATTACTCAATCAGGGTGTGACTCGACTAAACCGCGAGGAAGCCCGGGGCCTCAATGAAGCGGACGAGGCAGTCTGAACATTGATTCGGCAGAGCAGACTCCTCCGCTGTAATTCCCCGCATGCACTCATTCGTTGGAGCGGTTGCTGGGATGCGGAGTACGTCAGATGCTTCTCTGCATGAAGTATGAACTGGAGCTCTCGCCGCGGGGCTCGGAGATCTCCTGCACCGCGCTGCCACGAGGGCTCAGGCAATGCAATACACTTACAGTGAAATATCATCTGTGATTTGCCTCGGGAGGCTCTGGAGAAGTGTGTACGCAGACAGCGGGTAATTTCGTGCTTCTATGTATCCGAAGCATGTGGAGACTGAGAATGTGGTTGGACCTGGCTTATACCACTGATTCATTTATCACTCAAGAGCCTTTGGGTTTCTGCACAGATGGCCGCGCGTTTCCGGTGTGTTCCACTTCGAGCGGCTCTCCATGTGGCTCCTTAAGAGGACTTTGTGAAAATACGTGAGATTTGGCTGGAGGACAGTGTCAAACTCATTTATTTTCCATAAATAGGTGCCGGACACGCGCGCGGGCTGCTTTATATCTGCCCCACCTGGCGCAGTCGACTCTGTCGCCGCTGAACCTTAAGCACATTTTTCATTAGTCGGCTTTGGCCGGCCAGCGATTGTGCGCTGAAGGGATAAATTCAGAATCTTTCAAAAACGTGAAAACTAAAGCAGGTCAGGGGAGAGCTCCAGCCATACATCAGAGAGATTTATCCATCAGTAATGCGTATGGTTCGAGAATATGTTTCTCGTGTAGTCCTCTCTAATGCCAAACCACCATCATAATGGAACTACAATTGACTGCAAAGTCAGTCTATAGACGACTGATGTATAATGTATTTGTTTATTTATTTTCCTTTGGGTAGTCATTTACTTATCCAATGCATTATAATAAAAATGCAGTTAGTCTACGTATTGAAAAAATGCTCAATACATGTAGTTTAAAAGAGGACTGCGGGGTTGATTTCTCTGCATTGCTAATGTCATGTATTGATAAAGGGGACAAGCTTTGCCAAGTGCATTTTTGGGCCCTCAATAGAAATGAAAGGGAGGGATAGATCATATAGGAGTTCATGCGGGATGTATGTTTATATCATGTTCTGTTTGCATTGGATGTGGCAGAGATTAATTTATGCATTCAGCATAATCACTAATTAATGCAGTTAATCTCTATTGATTTTGTGTTGTCACACATGGCTATTGAATGTCTATGAGTGTGTTATTCATTTATTCATTTTATCCTCACTTAAAAATACAATTTGATCCAAACGTCTGGGCAGTAAAGAAAAATGAATTTGAAAAATTTACAGTGCAAATTAAATCATCGTCACATACAAATTTGAGTCAAAAATGTAATTATGAGATAAGGTAACACTTTATTTTACATTGTCCTTGTTACATGTTACATGTAGTTACTGTAGTAATAACTATAAATTAGGCATAATTACAGCAACTAATCCTAACCCAAACCTCAATCCAAACCCTAACCCTATAGTAAGTACATGTTAGTTCATTATTAATACACAATACTTAAATGCATAATTACATTGTAACATAGACACCATAAAATAAAGTGTAACCAAAAGTAATTTAAGCATTTCTTAGTTTTTGGTATGCTCCATTTTATTTATATGCACTTGAGCTGCATGCACACAAATCTGAAGATTTAAGAAGGATGTGAGAAGGTTTCAAAAACCACCTTGTACTTCAGTGGAGGCTGTAAATCCAGCTGTCTGCACAAAGGAGTTCACAGTGTCAATGTCAAAAATAAATAAATAAATAAACTAACCTAAAGGATTATTAGGAACACCATACTAATATTTGACCCCCGTTGGCCTTCAGAACTGCCTTAATTCTACGTGGCATTGATTCAACAAGGTGCTGAAAGCATTCTTTAGAAATGTTGGCGCATATTGATAGGATAGCATCTTGCAGTTGATGGAGATTTGTGGGGTTCACATCTAGGGCACGAAGCTCCCGTTCCACCACATCCCAAAGATGCTCTATTGGGTTGAGATCTGGTGACTGTGGGGCCATTTTAGTACAGTCAACTCATTGTCATGTTCAAGAAACCAGTTTGAAATGATTCAAGCTTTGTGACATGGTGCATTATCCTGCTGGAAGTAGCCATCAGAGGATGGGGACATGGTGGCCATAAAGGGATGGACATGGTCAGAAACAATGCTCAGGTAGGCCGTGGAATTTAAACGATGCCTAATTGGCACTAAGGGGCCTAAAGTGTGCCAAGAAACATCCCCACACCATTACACCACCACCACCAGCCTGCACAGTGGTAACAAGGCATGATGGATCCATGATCCAAATTCTGACTCTACCATCTGAATGTCTCAACGGAAATCGAGACTCATCAGACCAGGCAACATTTTTCCAGTCTTCAACTGTCCAATTTTGGTGAGCTCTTGCAAATTGTCGCCTCTTTTTCCTATTTGTAGTGGAGTGTTACCCGGTGGGGTCTTCTGCTGGTGTAGCCCATCCGCCTCAAGGTTGTGTGTGTTGTGGCTTCACAAATGCTTTGCTGCATACCTCGGTTGTAACGAGTGTTTATTTCAGTCAAAGTTGCTCTTCTATCAGCTTGAATCAGTCGGCCCATTCTCCTCTGACCTCTAGCATCAACAAGGCATTTTCGCTCACAGGACTGACGCATACTGGATGTTTTTACACCATTCTTTGTCAACCCTAGAAATGGTTGTGTGTGAAAATCCCAGTAACTGAGCAGATTGTGAAATACTCAGACACCAACAACCATGCCACGCTCAAAATTGCTTAAATCACCTTTCTTTCCCATTCTGACATTCAGTTTGGAGTTCAGGAGATTGTCTTGACCAGGTCCACACCCCTAAATGCATTGAAGCAACTGCCATGTGATTGGTTGATTAGATAATTGCATTAATGAGAAATTGAACAGGTGTTCCTAATAATCCTTTAGGTGAGTGAATTTATTCAATTGGTGTCATAGGAATAGTGGGAAATCCTTTAATCCACATCCTGGAATTTGCATTCATCGCATTTGCTGGTGTTCGGAATTCAGAATTCCATTGTAAAGATGCGAAAGAAAGAAAAAAAACACATTGCAGGAAAGCACTCAAATGAAAACACTAACATTCACATCTCCCTGAGGGCGCCTTTGCAATAAAAGGAGAGGGCTGATTTTCATTCAGATAGAAAGCTAGTGGGGAGCGTTTGCTGCTTTGCGCCTGTGTGATGTGGGCTGATCTTCAGATGGTGGCCGGGATTCTGAGCCATTTCCTTCTTTAGTTTGAGACAACACCATGCATTGCATTATTGTGTTATTTTCTTGTTTGTGCTTCCGTGGGTGATTTGGTTTGAAATGAAAGATTGAAAGGGGATTTTCAGATATAGCTTACACACACCCTACAGCAAAACTACTTCCGACTTTCCCGTTGAATGTATGTGCTGAGCATAACGCATTCAGACCTGTTGAATCTGTGATAGGGTTTTGGCAAAATGTCTATGTTTACCAAATATCACACTTGTGTCTGCAAAGGATCATTTCTTAATGGGACAATGCCACTGTGGCTGGTCAAAGCAGCAAGATGTGATGCAAACAATTTCAAACTGAGCATATAAACAAGAAGATTTGCACTTTAATAATTCTCCACGTGAAAGTGACTTATGGATTTGACCTGCCTTATAGATTTCATGCCTAAATCCAGATTTGCTTGAGTGTGAAGTCAGGAGTGATTCTCCAGCAGGAAAAGGTCAAGGACAACAGGCAGGGCATTGGAGAGCTTTCATTTTCATTTTAGAAAGAGTGGAGGCGGCTTTACACACCCACAAAACTCAGTGATTTGCAACAAAGTGACCTTTAGTCATTCATCTTCAATAAGAATTGGCAATTTAAGGCAACACAAGCAACAGTAATGGTGACTGTGATTATAAAGTGTATAAATGTGCGTAAAACGCATGAATGCACAAATCACACTAAATCATTTGCGCTTAACGCGCCAGACGCTCAGCTTGAGCCATTCGCGAAAGAGGCATATTCGCGTGTACCGTGGGTGTATTCGTGCCACATGATTTTTTTTACGACACGTAACGTGTCTTTGCATTGACTTAACATTGAAATCATTTGCGCCTGACGTGCTATTCGTGTCCGGTGTGAACATAGCATTAGGCAACAAAATAGAGAGTCCTTTAGTGATGCACATAGAAAATACTAATTCCCTGATAGAATTGAATCAAAAGTTGCTCAAAAACATAACTTTATACTGTACAACTTTCAGGTGGCAACTTATTTTTTTAGCTTAACTGTGTTGCAGTCGAATGCACGGTATAGTGAGATATCATAGGCAGTGAATTGGGATACACCTATGTTGTCTCCAATAATCGTTTAGATGAAAGTATCAGTAGACTGGATCCAAAGATGCAAGATTGTTTCAGCATCTGCTATGATTCTGAAGACCTTGTTTAACGGTTCATCTCTGCGGGGCAGAGGCACTCCAGTAGACCTTGACTAACTATGAGCAGGATTGGACTCCTGTGATTTGACTTTTCCTCATGGTGGACATCTGCTAAACTTCCACTCGGGTGGGATTCTGGTTATTCAGTGGTCCAACGTTTAGAGGTCAGGGGACAGTGATCATTTATCCTGCAAGGTTCATACTGTACTTTTAGGTCTATTTATTCTCGTAGGGCAGCTCATACTGTGATGATCAATTCGGTGTTGCATAAAGGTCATTTGATCCTTTTTAAACAAACTGAAGACTCTGATTAATAATGCATTCATGCATTGATTCCATCTGACCTTTCCATTGCAGACCAGGTCAATTATCTTATGGAGATGGAAAGTGTTTCGAAGGTTCTATTAACTTCTTAATAGTTGCATTTATCATGGTTAGCGGCCTGGGGAGAGTGTAACAGTAGCTTGAGGAGAGTTGTGCTAATATTTTACTCGAATGTTGACAGCTAACTGTTTACTCTGCCAGCAGTGGCATGTAAGGAAGTGCTCAAGGGAGGGATAATTAAAACAGGGAGTCATGATCACCACCACTTTGCCTTTTTGTCCCCTGACAAAGACGAGACAGGAAGAGCTGTCGAGAAAGCCATCAGCCGGAACTGCAGTGGTGTTTTACAGGAGTCAGACGGGAACGAGTTAGAGGCCCGATGTTGGGTTCACAAAAACAAACCTTATTCTTCCTTTCCTTTTTCCCCTTTGTGTTTTTAGACTCCATCCTTTCTTGATAATGTCTTACCTTCTTTTCTTAATAATGCATTTCCTTTCTTTTAATATGCCTATCCCATTATTCCAGTGTCTTTCCATACATCCTTTATAATTTAAATACATTTTAACTATATTTTAACTCCTTCCTTCCTTCCTTCCTTCCTTTATAATGTCATATATCTTTCAATGTCCTTTTCCCATCCTTTCTTTTAATGTCATTTTTTATTGGTCTTTTTATTCCTTCCTTCCTTCCTTCCTTCCTTCCTTCCTTCCTTCCCTTCCTTTCCTTCCTTCCTTCCTTCCTTCCTTCCTTCCTTCCTTCCTTCCTTCCTTCCTTCCTTCCTTCCTTCCTTCCTTCCTTCCTTCCTTCCTTCCTTCCTTCCTTCCTTTCTTTCTTTCTTTCTTTCTTTCTTTCTTTCTTCCTTCCTTCCTTCCTTCCTTCCTTCCTTCCTTCCTTCCTTCCTTCCTTCCTTCCTTCCTTCCTTCCTTCCTTCCTTCCTTCCTTCCTTCCTTTCTTTCTGTCTGTCTTTCTGACAAAGGGGACATCTTTCAATGTCCCCTTTGTCCCACCCTTTCTCATAATGTCCTTTTTTATTTGTCTTTCTTTTTTTCTACTTTCTACTTTCTACTTTACTTTTTTCAGTCCCTACATCCCCCCCCCACCCACACCAGCCCCCCACCCCTCAATTGAATCTGTTTGTCTCTCTGCAGTCTCCAGACTGATGACAATAATATGACTTCATTCTTTTATAATAGAGAGATTTTGTAGTACCTCTGAGTGAACTCAAAACATTACAACTCTATGTATAAATGGGTTCAGAGCTGCTTTTGGAAAGAACCAGAGTAATAAGGGTGATAAAAAAAGACTATTTAAGTGCCAACTGACTTTACATCATATAAAAATGTAACAGTGATGAAACTAAGTTTCACACATTTCCATCATCCGGACCAGAGCGATTTATGTGTGCTTGACCTCAGAGCTGAGAGAGTATTGTCTTGCAGTATATTCTATAGAAAGATGCAGTCATAGACCATGTGTAAACCCAACTCCACCTTCTGGGTATCTCATTTTAGTCCCCTCGGCCTGACAAGAGATTCTAATTTGTATCACATCAAACTAGACTAGACAAGATCCATATGATATCAGTTATGATGAAGCTATTGGCCCTGCATTACAATATACCACAAAATCAGATATCATATGTTATGTGCTGAACAACAGAAACTAATCTAAAGACCATCCTTTACTCTTGGTGGTATCAGAGTACAATCATGGTATCATATGGCAAAATCATATTTTAATCACATGTTTACTTGATTATTTAATGATAGAATTAATTTAAAAAAAATGTTAGGAATATGTTTGACTGATACGAAAGGATCTTATATTATAACACATTACTATCACTTTCACATTAAATATCAATTAAAGACATGTTTATATCACTAAGCAAAATACGTTTTTCTATAAAATAAACACAAATCCACCAACACCATCTCAAGCTAAGTCAGTATTTAAGTAGCGATGTTTCCATGTACAATAGCGTTGCAGCTGTGATGTGACTGTGTGTGAGTGTATTTATTAAATGTGTAAACGCTCTGCAGAAAGGAGCAGGTGGCGCTTAAAATCAGTGTTTTATCAATGAAGTCCTCACAGAATGCAAGTACCACTTATTAAATGAATAAAAAGAGACATTGTGATGTGTGCTTTCTTTTTCTCAGCCTGTATATCCCACTTTGCTGACATTTTTTAAACCCAAGTTGTGTGTTAAAGCTACAGTTACCGGTCAGGGCCGTGAACGCCTCCATCACTCTGCATTGTCAGCAGTTGGGATCATTCAGCATTGCTTTTGCTGAGGAACATATCACATCATTTCCCCCTCAAAGGATGTACGTAAATCAGTTATGTGGACTGCTGATACAGGCATGGCTGCATTTGTTTTTATGGGTTATATGATGAATTTCTTCTTACAGGTCAATGAAGAGAGAAAGTGGCAAAGAGAAAGAGAAAATAAGCACAAAAATCACACTCTCTTTCTCTTTGTAAACCCCTTCCACTGCATTTTAATTCCTCCTTTCACTAAGAAACTTATGTGCTCCATCTACTGGAAAGGAGTAAACTTACAGTATAGTTGTGAATAGATGGATAGTTAATGGATGAGTGCTATATATGTATGAAACATCTGTGAATGAAAGACTGTAATTGCTTTATTATTATTCCTTTTGTATTCTACAGAAGAAAGAAAGGCATGGATGTTTCAAGGTGAGTAAATTATAAAATGACAGCTTTTATTTCAGTGTGTGATGCTTTAAGCCGTCATCATAGTAAAACAGACAGCAACTACACAACAAGTTGCATAAAAGAGACCTTATTAAAGTCAAACACTGCCAGTGTTTCATCTTGTGTGTGATGAAAATTTAAAGATGATTCAGTGAGCGGGCATCATCAAAGCGTGCTTTACATCCCTGTGCAATTAATTTTTTCGAGAGCATGATTTTTGAAAACGTAGAAAGCTTGCGTGTGCTGCTGAGATAAGGAAGGTTTTTATTTATTTATTTTTTATTTTTTTGATAAATCAAGAATATTTTTAAAATGCTCATCTGTTTTTTCTCTGCCGTTTAGCAGTTGTTTTAAAATTGAAATACATTGTAATTAAAATATGTAGTACGCTTTATAGTAAGGTGTCCTTGTAACAGTGTAATTACACAATTAAGTACTGAATAATACAATTAACAACATGTACTTACTGTAACTTAAGGGTTATGGGTGTTAGTTTGCATGTAACTATATATTTTACTGTTATTATGGTAACACTTTACAATAAGGTTCATTAGTTTACATATATATTAGTAGCATGAACAAATAATGAACTGCACTAAAGCATTTATTAATCTTTGTAAATGTTAATTTTAACTTTATTAAAATCTTGTTATTGCAATGTGAATTAACATTAACAAACAATGAATGGCTGTATTTTTGTTAACTAACATTAACATAGATTAACAAATACAGTAACAAATGTGTTGCTCATGGTTATTTCATGTAAGTTAATACATTAAATAATGCTAATTAATTAACCGGTAACACTTTATAAGAACTACAAACTAATAATCATTAGTTAAGCATGAGTAAACAGTTAATTAATCATTTATAAATCATTAATAGACATTAATAAGCAAGTTTATAAATACAGCTATAAATGCTTTCTTCTTGATTTCAAAGCATATCTATAATTTGTTTAATAATTATATGTTCATCCTTTTTATTTGGTGAATTTATCATTTCCAAATGAAGAATTTGCATTTTTTATACCAGTTATTTAAGAGTTGTCAGTGGTTTATAAGAGACCTTAGAACATGTAAGTAAATGATTAATTAACTATTTAAATGCACATTCATACATCTTATTATTCATACATAGTGATGGTTACTTATATAGTGTGTTATAAATGCTTTATTAACATGTGTTTATGCTGTAATTCAGGGTTAATTCGGTAGTTATAAAGTGTTTAGTAGTGGTCAGTTAACTATGTGTGTGAGCTCATCTAGTGAGGACTATTCATGCCTTTTAAAGCATTTATAAAGGAGAATTTAGAAACGAACTCACTAGTAAACGCTTTATAACTATCTGTTTTTACAACATTTACTTAAACTTTCTAAGTGATCTTATGAATGACTGAAAACTCTTAAATAACTGGTTTGTAAATAATGCTTTATTTAGAAATTATTAACAGATCATTAACAAAGTGTGAAAATACAATTATTAAAACATGTTACAGATTTTAGCTGTATTTGATAATCTGCTTATTAATGTTTATTAATGCTTTATTAATGAATTAGCTGTTTACTCATGCTTAACAAATGATTAATAGTGTGCAGTTACTATAAAGTGCTACCAATTAAGCTTATTGTAAAGTGTTACCGTTAGTAGCTACATGTGAAATGTATAACATGGACATTGTTACAAAAATCATCCAAGTTAAAGTTGATCCAGTTTATTTTTAATTCACTGTTTTAATACGCTTAGCTAACAACAGGCATTTGACACTGATCAAAATTTGCGGCTGACGCCAGGTATTTTTCGTCATGTTCATTGGAGATGTAAACAGAAAGAGGAAACACATCCTCCCATCCATGTGTGGAAAACAAATTGCCTTCTTTCCGGGGATTCAAGCTGAGTTTTGGAGCACTGAGCATGGATCAGAGCGCATAAAGGATGTGTAATGAGTTCCATGCTTGTGAAATCATAAACAGGATGGAGGCAGCCCGAAGCCCAGGAACGCTCTCCAGCCGCTCAACGCCGCTTTAAAGCTCCACCATTCCCCAATAGGATCGCATGCACGCCACACTAACTCTCTGCTTCGCTTGCCAGAGGTGTTTGTTGTTCAGTCTCTCTAACCCCTCAACCTTCCATCCTCTACATGCATACACCCTTCTCTTTTAACACACTGGAGCCAGATAAACGTGTTTGATTTTCATCTCTGTCCTCACCTGAGCACTGAGGAAGAACAAAAAAAAAACATGATGCATTTGATGCATTGAGATTTATACCTTTATATAATTAAAATTTTGTATATAAACAAATGTAAATACTGGTTGTATTTCAGACAAAAAATTAATATGAGAATATTTTAGAGCAGTGCACATTAGCTGTTCCAGATGATTAGGTAAAAAAGTTGATTGAATTTTTGATGGTTTTGGGCTCATGATTCACTCAATTTTAATTTGTTTTAAGAAATACTATTTTTGGGGCTATTATAACATTATAGTACACAGTTTCCACATGACATGGTTCTTTTTTTTGTTCTTTTTTCGGAAGTTTCATAGTCTACCTGGACGCTTTGATGACATTACCGACAAGAGGAAAATGGCACTCCTCCGCCATCTGTCTGGGAGTGAAGGCGAGCACGCATCTTCACAGTATTGGGACGCCCAGCGACTATGATGCTGCAGTTACCTTCTTGACGACTCATTTCATGGGCCACCAAAGGACTTTACTCGTCGCTATAAACTTCGGAAGCGCCTGCAGACGACCCGGTGAGTCTGTTCGAAGCTACGTGAGCAAACTTGAAAGACATGGCATGCTCGTGTGATTACGGGGTTTCGCAAGATCAAATACTTCGGGAGCAGTTCATTGAGGGGACATCGATGTGAGAAAACAAGAGAAAAGCTGTTACTGGAAGCGGACGATTTGACGTTAAGCAGAGCTGTGGATATAGCGCTGCAGATAGAGAGCAGCCATGGAATGCACGTCTCAGCTGGCAGGCGCGCGGCCACTGCGGACAGAGCTGAGCAACTACAGCCTGCCTATCACACCAGCATGCACTCGGCCAATGACAGTCGGGGTTCAGAGCAAGGTATCCCAGTACAATTCACACAGAGACAGAACAATAGGCGAACTGCACAGGTATGTGGTAACTGTGGTTCTAAATCACACAATTCTGAGGCGGAGCATTGTACTACCAAAGGACCAAAAGTCTTTCAGCCTTCACACACAGGCCTCTCGTGAACCCGGACATGCCACCTGTCATCCAGCCCCTGCGCAGGATTCCCTTTGCCTTGAGAGACAAGGTCACCCGCGAACTTGGGACACTCCTGGACATGGGAATTATTGAACCAGTGAACGCTGCCCCTGGATTTCAAACCTAGTCATTGCAAAGAAAAAATCTGGAGGAATAAGAATATGTGTGGATTTACGCTTGGTGAATAAGGCAGTTATTCCTGACAGATATCCTTTGACCACCTCAGAGGAGCTCACCACACAGTTTTACGGCTCAACAGTCTTCACAAAGCTTGACTTACATCAGGGTTACCTGCACAATACTGGCCGGCATCCCTGGAGTGCGGTCTTTTTGGATGACATTGTTATTCATGCCCAAGACATTCAGAGACACACTACAAGCACCTCCAGAGGGTGGCTCAAGCCCTTCTTCAGAACAACCTGACTCTGAAACCCAGAAAAATGCTGCTTCGCTGCCCCAGCCATCAACTTTGTTGGGTTCCGCTTGTCAGACAAAGGGAATTTCCCCTCTACAGTCCAACGTCGATGCCATACACAGGATTCCAGAGCCGAACCTCAGCCTCTCAAGTGGCCTCATTCTTAGGCATGACGGCCTACTACCTCCGTTTTCTGCCCAACTACTCACAGACCACTGCACCCCTCCGCCAGCTGCTTAAAAAGAGAGAGCAATGGCACTGGACTACGGCATGTTCTGAGGCTGTACAAACACTGAAAGCCCAGCTCACAACACCTCCTGTACTAGCCCACTTCAACCCCAAGTGTCTGACTCTAATCACCTGTGATGCTTCAGACCAGGCTATTGGTGCAGTCCTTTCACAGGTGCAGGATGGGGTGGAGAGACCTGTAGCCTTCGCCTCCAGGGCACTAACACCAACAGAACAATGCTACTCTGTAGGTGAACGTGAGGCGCTTGCCTGTGTTTGGGCTTCGGAGAGGTGGCATCTTTACCTCTACGGAAGACGTTTCACCCTCAGGACTGACCATCAGGCCCTGACCACTTTGCTGACGGCATCTGAGTTCGGTCATAAACCCCTGCGCCTGCCACAGATGGGGGGAAAGGCTGAGGCAATATGACTATGTACTGAAATTTACCCCTCGGAAGGCACAATGTAGTCGCGACTTACTCTCTCGTTCCATCGATGCTCCCACACCCATGGTCTCCCCTGACGAGGACACAGAGAATGAACTAATTCATATGCTTCATACGCCTTCAGTCAGCCGTATCATTGAGGAGATTGCTGGCATGAGCGCGATCGTGACCCCACACTGTCCTTGTTACGCACATACATTCGCTCTGGATGGCCAGCCAAGGTTTGTGACGAGCTCATGCCATTTATAAGGGTGCGTGATGAACTGTCATGTTTGGGTGATGTTTGGTGTCTCCAGGGGCTCGTGCACCGTGGTGCCCAGTAGCCTGCGGGCCCGCCCGTGCTCTCCATGGCACATGAGGGCACTTAGGCATTGTTAAACTCAAACAGAGATGCCGAGATCTCATCTGGTGGCCAGGCATCGATCGCGATATTGAAGCCCTCGTTAAAGATTGTGTGCCATGCCTCCTTAGTGGGAAAAGTGGGCCTCCAGTGCTGACCCCTCTGCAGCCAGTTCCCTGTCCCGCCCATGGGAACATCTCCAGCTTGACATCTGTGGAGAGATCCATGGCCGTGGAATTCCCCATCATCAGCGTTTTCTGGTGGTGCTGTACGACCTCCATTCAAAATGGCCTGAAGTGGTTCCAGCTGGAACAGTCACAACCCAGGTAATCACAGACATTCTAGAAGTCCTTGTTCGCGCGTTGGGGCATGCCTCTGCCATCACAACAGATAACGGACTCCAGTTCATCTCTGCAGACTTTTTCTCAGTTCCTCAGTGATAGGGGAATCAAACACACCTGCACAGCATACTACAATCCACAAGCAAATGGTGGTGTGGAGAGGTTCAGACCAGAGCCTAAAGAATGGTGTCCGGGCCCACCTGGCTCAGGGGTGTACATTCCGAACAGCACTCAACCAAACCTTAATGCACTACAGGGCCAGCCAACACGCTACAACCGGGGCCTCTCCAGTACTCCTCATGCTGGGCCGGGAGATGTAACTGCCTCTGGATAGACTTAAGGCACAAGGCATGGCAGTGCCTACAGCTGGCAGCTCTCAGGCTCAGACCAAAGCGGCTGTAAACAGACACCAGCAACGGATGCGACAGTATTTCGACCGGAAACACAGGGTCAAGGCCACGGCTATTACCGCAGGTGACTGGGTTCGAGCACGCAGGCCGCATCGGAGCAACAAGATGGCTTCATACTGGAGCCAGCCCTGTGCAGTGTGCACGGCAGCTGGGCCTCAAGCGGCTACATTCATGCTTAGTGACGGTTCACGGTGGCATGCTAAAAGACTGAGGAAAGTGCGGAACCCAGATGAGGAAATGGGTGGCTCCACTGCCATCGGCCCCTTCCCCACCTGTGCCGAGATGTCCAGGGCCACAGCAGGCTTCCCATACTCCTCAGGCTGCACCGTGACCAGCGCCCCAGCAACATGCCCCTGACAGCGTGCAACCTCACCTGCTTTCCCCTGGCCGTCAGTCAGGACGAAGGGCCGGGCTCTGCCACAGGTCCAGCTCTGGGGAACTGCCCAGCGGTTCTTGAACGGCTGCAGCCTGAGGTTGAGAAGAGGGGCCGACCTGTAAGGGCCAGGGTCCGCCCTGCTATGTAAAGGACTTTGTCACAGAGTGACAGTGTTGGCCTTGCACTAGGTATTGGACTGTTCTATTGTTTTGGCAAGGACTCAGTTATGCATATGTTTTGTTCTTGGGAAGGGAGGGGAAAATGTTGTGTTCACATAATTGCTAAAATCATTTATTCACGCACTGGGAAAATAACAAGGGGACTACTATTATGAAGTAATCTAACTGTGTTCGGTTATAGAATCAGCTGGCTATGTTTATGGTGTGCATGCAGGGATGTAAAGAAAAAGGAAGTTCAGTAAAAGCATGTAGATCCAGAGATGGCTTCATACTGGAGCCAATAGCAGACAGGTCTGAATCGCTTCAGCCAATGGCAGACAGGTCTGAAGTGTTTCGGCCAGATAGCAAAAAGGTCTGAATCGCTTCAGCCAATAGCAGACAGGTCTGAATCGCTTCAGCCAGTAGCAGACAGGTCTGAAGCACTACCTGTTTGTAGCACACCCAGTTGGCTCGTATGTCCAGTTTTAAGGAAGTGGGGTAGTGGTGGAGGTGACGTATATGCCGTACAGCAGTCGAATTTTGTAGTTATCTTTGTTTGCGGGTTACTACCCGAAACCTGATGTTTAAAAGTACGATTAAAGACGCTACAGACCCCGTCAGGCTATGGCAGACGTGTCATTCAACCTATTGTAAGTCAATGTACCATCACAAGAGACTTGAAAATATATTATGAAGGTTGAAAAGTTACCTGGTGTTACTTTAACAAGTTAAATCTGTACTTCCCGACTTTATTGTTTTACTGACACTTTTTTAATTCATCTTTGATTAGACCTCTCCATTTATCTTTCTTTGTTTTTGCCCCTCAAAAAAGACATTCAAATGATCTTTGTGGACCTATTTTTTTTAAATTAGTTATATGACAATCGCTCCTGGCAACAGGGATGGCTATTTTTGCTTAGCATAATGTCAGTGTATGATATTAATATCATGTTTTGCTCCAAAATCACTATATGAAGAGTTCAGATGAAAAAGCCTCTAAGTGCCATTTGAAATTTTCTTAGAATGATCATTTTTTTCCAAGCTCGTATACTAAATTTCAGTAATTTCATTTAAATGGCAATGAAGATTACCTATTAATTGTCATTTAAGTGAAATTACTGAACTTAAATATACAAGCTTGATAAAAATGATCATTCTAGAAGAAAATTTCAAATGGCACTTAGAGGCTTTTGCAGCTGAACTCTTCATATATACACATAGTCACATTTGAAATAACTTGCTTCTGTGGTTCCATGCTTTTTAACACAGAGTGAGACATAAATATATAATTTGATACCCTTATAGGTTACACTTTATTTCAATTGTCACTTTAGACATTCTACTAATTATAAGTAACTTTTCAACTACGTGTCAACTAACTCTCATTAGAGTATTAGTATATTATAGTAGACTGTCAGTAGACTGTTAGGTTATGGTTAGGTGTTAGGCTTTGGGTTAGGAGAATAAGTTTACTTGTAGTTGCCAAGTTACTTATAGTCAGTTGAATGTCTGTTGGGGACCAACAAAATAAAGTGTTAGCAGATAGTCAGCTGACAGTCTACTAATACTCTAATGACAGTTAGTTGACATGTAGTTAAAAAGTTACTTATAGTTAGTAGAATGTCTAAAGTGGACTATCGAAATAAAGTGTTACCCAATTCTTATTCTCTGAATAAAGATTATGTCGATATAGTGTTGCGTTATATACAGTAAATATACATCATTCTTACGAAAATACCTGAGATGGCTTGAAGAACACAGATAAGCAGAGATCACTGCAATTGCTATCGTGTTTATTGTCTTCATGTTTCATTAGTCAAAACTAGGGTTGCAAATTCTGGGCATTTTCAAAGATGGAAACTTTCCATTGGAATTAATGGGAATTTAAGGGAATTAACAGGAATTTCTGGCAGAATAAAGTGGGAATTTTCAAAGTTGAGGGTTAGGCTCTTCATAGGGAACTTAAATATAGTTCAGAAAAATATATTTTAGCATAATCTTGACTGAAACAAACAGATGCCATTCAAATACACTTGAATACCCATGCCATTCCTCAAACATGCACATTGAACACTGCTTACTGCATGGCTATTGAGACCACACCCCCTACTGGCACTGTGCATGCCTCATCATGTACAGAAACCCAAAGCACAAGACTATTGAAGGCACACATTTGAGCCTGTGGACTAAAAAGTGAAGTAAGTTTTGATGATATTATGGGAAATATATATATTTTTTTAATGTTTAAATTGCAAATATCACATAGAAATGTATTCATCTAGTCCCAATGCTAATAATGTTAGAGGCTAAATAAGCTAGCATAACTTTAGCAGATGCTAGCTACCTCATGATGATTGTTTTTCCAACTGGCCCAACCCTAGTAAGAATACCAATGCAATGGCGTGAACAGATACATAAATAGTAAGGCTGACTAAACATCTGGAATAATTTTGAAAACATATTGCAGGAGACAGAGAAAATCACCCTAGTAACACCATAGCAACCACCCAGAACACCTTAGCAACCACCTACCAAGACCATAGCAAACACCCAGAACACCCTAGCATCCACCTGAACACATGAGTAAGCCATATCTCAGCACCAGAACATCGCACACAAGTTTGTCATATCGTATGTAGCCATGCACCACACCCTAGCAACTAAGTGGTGAATTTTGCCACTGCAAGCACAACTTCACATTTTCTTCTGGAAATCTACATTCATTTCTTATGACTTCTGTTTATATATTATGCTTGGGTATGATACAATAATCGATTACATTACAATGAATTCCCAGATAGTTCCCCTAAATTCTCATTTATTTACATAATTTCCATTATTCCCATGGAAAGTTTCTAATAAGGAATATTCTTCAAAATTCCCCAGGTTATCTTCCCATGGAAATTTACCGGAAATTTTCCGCCCCTTTGCAACCCTCGTCGAAAACCTATCATGTTATTCAGCTGTAGCAAAACCTGATGTCCATGTAAGGGAGACCCTAACTGTGCGTCACACCAGACACGAATCAGTGCATCAAATTCACGCCTACCGCGTTTAGTTATACGCTTTGAACACTTTAAATCCATTCGGTGTCAAGAGCAAAATTGACGTGTGTAAAAACTAAAATATTAAGCGAATGGGGATCATTCGCCGTATTTGTGTCCATCGGACCCTTCAGAGGCGAAATCGGTTGGCGAGTTTGACCATTTGCTCGCTCCTGAGACTGACAGCCGCTGTCAGTGGTACTTTCGGCCTGTCCCGCGCCCAGTTTGATGACCTGTTGTCCCACATCGGAGCGAGGATCACCCTGGCCCCTATCCACCTAATCTGTCATTTATTTTTGTTTTGATGATAAATAGAGCCAGCCTCCAAAGTTATTAACCTGTCCTGTGATTTTTTTCTCTCCGTCATTCGCGCCTGATGCGTGATTACCGTACGGTGAGAGGGCACTATAAGGGCGCCCTCTGGCCTCGTATGAATGTTTACCAATGACGTGAGACTGTTTAGCTCTCCATATTTCAAAACATCGCCTCATTTTGGATAAAAATAGTAAAACTATACTACTTAACTGTAACCTAGTAACTTGAATAGTTTTTCAACATACTAGCCTACGTATTTACTACTTGAGACTCATATTATTATCCAGTACTTCTACTTGTTCTCAAGTAAATTATTTCTTAAGTAGCAATACTCTACATGAATGGTTCATTCACCAAAAATGAAAATGATGTCATTAATGACTCTCCCTCAAGCCCGTCAGACTTCTGTTCATCTTCAGAACACAGTTTAAGATATTTTAGATTTAGTCCGAGAGCTTTCTGTCCCTCCATTGAAAATGTGTGTACGGTATACTGTCCTTGTCCAGAAAGGAAATAAAGACATCATCAAAGTAGTCCATGTGACTGCATTAAATCATCGAAAATACATTTTGACACACGTCAGCAGCATCTTACATCAGCAGCGTCACTGCGGACTCGTGATCGCGGGATCCACAACAGAACCAGAAGACAATACAATGTTAAATAAAGTCGCAGTTTTTGTTATTTTTAGAGCAAAATGTATTTTCGATGCTTCAAAACATTGTAACTAACCCACTGATGTCACATGGACTACTTTGATGATGTCTTTATTTCCTTTCTGGACAAGGACAGTATACCGTACACACATTTCCAATGGAGGGACGGAAGCTCTGGACTAAATCTAAAATATCTTAAACTGTGTTCTGAAGATGAATGGAGGTCTGATGGGCTTGGATGACATGAAGGAGAGTCATTAATGACATCATTTTCATTTTTGGGTAAACTAACCCTTTAAAAGTGCAGTCTGTAAGATTGACAGCTAGTGGTTTAAATTGGTACTACAGTTAAAAAAAAAAACGGAAATTACTTCGTTTGCTCCCCGCCCTGTCCTCATCAGACGGGTTGCCAGTTTGAGGACACACAACAGGAATGAGTGCAAATGACAATGAAAGCAAAGGAAACTTACACACTGTAAGTTGATGAGTTGATTTATCCGTGTTTTAATATGCTCCTGTTATAGAGATTTTTGATAATACTGAGGCTTTTTAGCTTGTGTAGAATCTGCAATCTCTGACCCAGTTTGTTTGCTGGCTGCAATACCCTGTGTTTCATGCCAACTGGCAAGATCAAGCAGACCAAAACAAAAACAGGCATTCCAACACGGAAAGCACATTTCAGAGTAAAATAACTGACTGTAGAAGTGTTTTTCAGAGAAACAAGTGTGTTTCCTAAATATCTGGAAACATGTTATGGTATTTTTATACTTTACTAGAGTGAAAAAAGTTCCATACAGCACCTTTAAGTAAATTGCTCTTTCCACCACAAAACAAGCGGATGACAAAAACAACAGCAAAAATAACCCTAACCACATAACTAATGCATGCTGCAACTCATGCTGGGAGTTTGCGCCGCTTAATATGGGACTGTTTTCCCTCTGTTAGATGAGTTAGGACAACATTCTTGGGATTTTGAACAATTCAGAGAAAATTGTCATTTCTTACTCCCTGTTACTCAACACCTTCTATCTGCTGTATAACATTTAATTGTTGTTTTATTGCGCATGTTGATCACCATCTTAGTTGCTGCATGTCTTTGTAAGACCAAGGAAAGGAACAAGAGTAACACTTCTATTTCCATGTCTCCTTGTAGAAGAGAGAGAAATGAGAGCAACTCAAAAGCCATGGGGAGACGTAAAATAATGCAGGGCAATTTGTCATCCAGGAAAGCCAAGGCTAACCTCACTGTGGCTTGGAGAATGATATTAACACGGTAATTAGCAGCAACATGTGTGCAGTGTTTCCTAATAGAGTCTGCATAATCTCGTTATTACGTCATTCAATTAATGACGAACCAATGATGCAGGTTTTCATGTCAGGGCCCCACATGTTTCTCAGAAGCCCCCGACGGGTCCCGATTATAATCGACCTCTCTCCAAGTCTGAGCCGGGAAACTCGAAAGATCTTCTCAGCTAGATGCCACAAATAAAAGCTTGGATATGCAGGGAAGGGAAAGGGAAATGCACAATAACCATTCTAGCTGTTTCCCATTTGAACTCTGTTCAGTAAATGTAACTCGTAAACTGAAAATAATGCCCCATTAAGACTCTAAAATAAGAATACAATCCCTATGTTCCCCTCCTGGGATCAGTTGTGGTATTGCTAGTCTTTTACTTACAACAGTTTTCCATAAAACATTTCCCGCTCATGTATTTCAATCCATATTTCTTGTATGTAAAGATGTCTGATAAAGTGTTTCAGATTCATATTTGTATTTTAAAATATACATGTGTAGGCAGGAAGACAGCATTTAAGAGCTTTGTTTATCACTGATGATCACTAGCTATGCTCATTATTACTAATTGTCTTTATATATATATATATATATATATATATATATATATATATATATATATATATATATATATATATATATATATATATATATATATATATATATACTGTCAATATAATTCTTGCAGTCAAATAAAGGTAACACTTTATATAAGTGAACTACTTTAATTATAAAATAAACTAAGAATAGAACAACGCTTCTACAGCATTTATTAATCTTATGTTAATTTCAACATTCAACATTAGTTACTGCACTGTGAACTAACATGGACAAACACTGAACAGCTAGACTTAATACATACATATAAATACAGTACTGATTCATTAGCACACAGTCGCAGATCGGATTATCCTCTGCATTTTAGGTGTGGGATCGATTGTCTTTTCATTTTGGGATCAGAATTTCATTTCGGACTCTTAGGTGCATGGCTGAATTTCCCTGGTTGCCATTGTTTCAGCATCGGAGTTTTTCAAAAACAATTATAAAACGTGTAATATGTTTCAAACATGTAAAAATCGTCACCCAATCATAGCAATGGGTGTTTAGGTGGGAATCTGTTTTTCCTCCCAATTCAGATCAATACAGTTTAAAGTCCCTGTAGAGGTAATTCTGAAAACAAAAACAAAATTCTAAACCCATTATAAATGTTAGAAATGTATTGCTAAAACATATTACAAAGACTGAGAACTGTGAATTACTGAATTATGGAGTTAGACCGTTTACAGTTTTTACAGTTTTTAACCGTTTAACAGTTTTTCACCATTGCTTTTTTATGGATTTTGTGGGCGGGGCTAAAACGGGGCTCGATGACGCACTGGAGCCCCTGAGCTTGTGGGATACGCCCGTACTCAGGGGCGGACTTAACCATTAGGCAAAGGTCGGCAACTGCCTTGGGCCCCGAGCTACCAAGGGGCCCCCAAAATGTCCCATCAAATTATGCTTAAGTTGTTTGTTTGTTTGTTTTTTCCTGTTCGCAAATTATATATTTCTAAAAAACGCATAAAATCATTAATGTCCGCAGACAGAAGGGCTCTCCCACCTCAACTCACTGCATTGGACTATTCCATTATCTCATTTGACTTTCTCCGTGCGAAAGTGACAAGGCTGTAATGCGCGAGAAAAAAAAAACTGACGAGAAAAAGAAGTGACAGGCAGAGTGTACAGAGTAGTAGACAGAGTAAAAATGAAGCAAATCTACAGCTAACTTACCCAAGCGGTGCTGAAAAAGCAGGACGCGGAGGAAAGCAAAACGTTTTCAGCAAAATTGCAGAAGGTAACAAACTTTTTTTGTGATGCCCGCTGACAATGACAACAATGCTTACAATATGTTAGAAGGCCATGGCCGTAGCCAGCTATCAAGTCACCGAAGTCCGGACCTCTGTCATTTTTTTACATTCAAAAAAAAAATGTCAAGCTGTAAATGATTAATCAGCCGTTTAAACCACCTCAGATATGAGAGCGCGTTGTGAGCGCGCGGGTACAGTCTCCGTGTTGCCAGATCCACCTAATGGAAAGGTGCAGTAGTCTTCTGGACCTGTTTTTCTGGTGTAATGTGACACTTTAGTAAGTTATAAAGTGGAAAGTTATATGTTAGGCTTAGTGATATATTAATCTTATTTTCAAAACACAAGCTTTGAACTTATTTCGGATTATTATTATTAATTTGTTTTGTTTTTCGTAGCAATATCTGGCAACATTTTACTGTCGGCATTAATATAAAAAAAGCTTATGGACAAACTGTAATTGCATAAAGTTACCACATTCGGTAAGACAAACGCAATGATCATCGTGATTATCTGAAAGAAATGTATAACACTATAAAAATTATAGCATAATATAGAGATCTGTATGAAATTTGCCAAATAACTTACTGGCCAGCTGGAAGACGTCTCATGCTGTTTAGTTAACCTTTCACAAAGTCATCATAAAAACATTAATTAAAGCAGTGTTTCTCAACTAGCAATCTATTCAGTCAGCATATTTGTGTTTTGATCTGTGTGAATTACAGAAATATAAGACTTGTTAGACCTATTTCTTTCTATATTTCTTTGCACAAAACTCTCCAGAAAGTGCCATTTAATGGTTTATTTTTCAAATTTTTGTACAACTTTTTTCGTTCTCTTTTAAAGATCGTATGGGGGCCCCATACTACCTTCGCCTTGGGCCCCAATTTGCTAAATCCGCCACTGCCCGTACTTGATGACACTGAGGCCACTGCAGCTGGCCCCGCCACATCAGTTGCCACTCAATCGCAAATTACTGTCAGTACTATTAGTTTAGCCTTTTCTCACGTAAATGTGTCTCTATAACACGCGTTGTGTATTGTTGTGTAATTATATACCGAAAATATGCACGTTTTTATGTGCATATGAGACAGTTTTCGCGTGCATTTGATACGCAGTTCATTTGCGTGTAATACACACGCACCCAACACCAATACCAAACCTACCCTAACCAACCAATGCATATCATATGCACGTAAAAACTCACCTTTGCGCTATAAATTACATGACAATACACATGCGTGCTATAGAGACGCATTTAGTGTAATCGGGTCGATTAGTTACTACAGCCTACAGCTGCTAGCTAGCTATCCCTTCAACGTGAAAATGCATTGGCTACAACCTGGATGGGATCATGTACAAAACAGATCGGCATCTTTATTTAAATTTCCTAAAAATGATCACATCAAGAAGAAGTGGATTGATTTTGTGGATAGCCAACCTTGAGACACCCGCCTCAGTAGTGATCATTTTACATGGGATCGTTTTATAAACTTTCCTCAGAGACAACTGGGATTCACTGATAATCCGCTGTTACTGGTGAACAGGGCTGAAACGACTATCTCCCGCCTCGTCCTTCATCTTTCCCGCAAGTAGGCGTGGTCCAGTGGACACGCCCCCAGCATTTGAGAGCAGAGTACTAATACTACGAATTTTTTTTCAAGATTTTGATAGCTTGTTTTATCTAATTGCCGGCTTTTTTATCGTTCAAATTTGGCTGGGTGGCTAATAACATATTTTTTCTGTGGTGTGACAAACTCAGAACACATACTTATTTTTTACTTTAAACTGCATAAAAGATCATATATACATAGGTCATAATAACAAAGTTGGTGAAATAGCATCACTTACATTATATCAAGACTATCTCTTCACATTTTGTCTGGAAGCGCTAGGTTTGAATTACCGAAAGTATAGATGAGACTTGAGGTGAAATTTTCACTTTTTCAGAACTTAAGTTTCACCCATACGAAACAACAAAATTGCTTTTGAAGACTTGAGTATAGTGCACACGTTATATAGACTATACGTTTATGTTGTCTTGAGTTTTACAGCTCCTAGTCATTGTCTGCTTTAGTTGTACAGTAATCACAAATGTCCTTTCGTGTTCCAGGGAAGAGAAAACCTGTGCGAGAAAAAGTCCTACAGATTTGGAGAGTGACGTGAGGGTGACATGATTTTCATTTGTAGTTGAACTGTTCACCCAAAACAATGACAACTTTATTCACCAGCTAGAGCGACAGCTGTCTTATTTCAGTGTTACCTGAACCCCACCTGTCTGGTCCTGTTCTGACAAGAAGCAGACAATGAGTGACTTTCTCTCTCTCCCCTCTCTCTCTCTCTCTCTCTCTCTCTCTCTCTCTCTCTCTCTCTCTCTCTCTCTCTCTCTCTCTCTCTCTCTCTCTCTCTCTCTCTCTCTCTCTCTCTCTCGACGACATACCTCCAGGAAGAGATTCTTATTTTATTTTAAATTAATTTAAATTAATTTTCTATTTGCTGATTATATTTTAATGTTTAAATTATTTCTGTTTTGCCTTAATTGGACTCATTTAAAGAATTACTCTTCTCTGCTAATGTAAATTGAGTCACATTTATTCCCGCTGCTTATGAAACGCTCCTCTGACGTCCAGTCCGGTGTGTTTGCATTAGACACGACTGTCAGCACATTCTCACTCGTCACATATGGACGCTTGTTTGGGCCGTCTTGCACACCTTCGCATAATTTTTCAATGTGCAGTGTAGTCCAATAGACTTCTTTTTCAGGGGTCAAAAACGAATGCATTGCCTAGCAAAAAATAAATAATTAAATAAATAAATAAATAAATAAATAAATAAATAAATAAATAAATAAATAAATAAAATATCATTAATGTCATAGTTAACTCACTATTAATCACATTAATGTCATAGTTAACTCACTATTAATTGCATTGTCATAGTTAACTCACAAATAATCGCATTAATGTCATAGTTAACTCACGATTAATCACATTAATGGCATAGTTAACTTGTGATTAATCGCAATTAATGTCTTAACTCACAATTAATCGCATTAATATCATAGTTAACTTGCTATTAATTGCATTAATGTCATAGTTAACTCATGATTAATCACAATTAATGTCATAGTTAACTTGTGATTAATCGCAATTTATGTCATAGTTAACTCGCGTTTAATCACAATTAATGGCATAGTTAAATCATGATTAATCGCATTAATGTCATAGTTAACTCGCTAATAATCGCATTAATGTCATAGTTAACTTGTGATAATCGTGTTAATGTCATAGTTAACTCGCTATTGATCGCATTAATGTCATAGTTAACTCGCAATTAATCGCATCAACGCCATAGTTAACTCACGATTAATCACAATTAATGTCATAGTTAACTCGCGATTAATCACATTAATGTTATATTTAGCTTGTGATTAATCGCAATAATGTCATAGTTAACTCGTGATGAATCACAATTAATGTCATAGTTAACTCGTGATTAATCGCATTAATGTCATAGTTAACTCATGCTTAATCGCATTAATGTCATAGTTAACTCACGATTAATCACAATTAGGGCTATTGATTAATCACTATTTTAACGATCTGAAACGCAAGTGTCAAAGCGCAAAACGCAATTAACTTTGTGGGCGGATCCAATTCTATTTTAACGGCGCATTTACCAGGTGCGCTTCAGCATCGGTTCACAGCCGAGTAGAACGATGTTCTCGTCAGGGCCGTAAAAGAAAGAGAAGGGACACTGGGGATGGGACAAACCCACCCAAATTAGCTTCGGGTTAAACATGCATATAATAATTTGGGTAAATGTGTAAGCTTTATGCCTGTTTTTCCCATCATCATGGACACAACAATGATTTCCCTCATGTTTATATATTTTTCCGTATAATAATGTATCATTTGCAAAAAGTAAAATGCATCTGTGTTGATGAGAGAATCATCTACAGTGTATCCGCGTTGTTCACACTCTGTATTATGGCCAAGCATGCGTGCTTAAAATAGCATCTGAATGTACGCGCAACACGCCACTGACTTTAGACCAGGTTTTTTCTGGTCATTGGCGCAATTGTTTTCTGGAACTGCAAAATAGCACCAGGGATTGTTTGCGCCGACACACGCCTCCTTTTTGCGCCAACCCGCCCAGGAAGCGCAAGTTCATTTGTTAGTTTACCGACGTGCGTGAGTGGAGGAAAAAAGCCCGCTTTGCGCGAGTGCAAAATAGGAATGATAAATGCGTCAGTGTATGAAGTCATTTGCGCCGGGTGCAAGATAGAGCCCTTAATGTCATAGTTAACTCGCGATTAATCACAATTAATGTCATAGTTAACTAGCGATTAATCACAATTAATCACACATTTTTATGTATTCTAAATGTCTCTTGATTTCTTTTTGTCCCATTATTTTTTTTTCTAATTTTAATGTTCTTATCAACATGGAAAAGTGGATTGACTTGCTTTGTGCAAATGTTTTGTTTTTTTTTATTGAAAACAACATCGGCATATACTGTGTTCAAATTCACACTAGAATTCTCACTTGGAGCAAATAATCTCTCACACAATGTAACACTGTCCATCAATAAAAGGGTGAAAGAAATACTGACGAGGTCCTGATATTGACGAGGGTGTGGAGAATTCGCATCATCTTTGTGTGTGTGTGTGTGTGTGTGTGTGCACGCTTGGCCATCATCAAGCAGTATTTCAGACTGGACATGCTGTGATGATGATAGCTCAGTTCACAATGACAAAACACACAGATCACTTTGGTCTTTTCAATTGAACCGTTTTGCAACTTTTTAAAAGTAAACTTTCCATTCAGAATCTTATTGGCATCCATTATGGCGTCTCGCGCTCGTCATCAACTCAAAACGTAACGTTAACCAACTATTTGGCTGGCTCGCAAGCCCAAACGAGTGTGTGTGGCGTGCCTGTTGTTTTGTTTGCAGTCTAGCTAGATCTGCTTGCGCTTTGGTCAACGAACCAACTAAACGTCCTAATGCAAAAGCATGTGAACGAAAACTACAAAGTTTGCAAGGCCAAAAAGACTGTTAATCACGCAATAAAAAAATAGACTTTGTTAAAATGTGTTTGCGTTAACGCCGTTAATAACGTGTTTAACTGACAGCCCTAAAAAAAAAACAAGAAAAATGGGTCTAAAGTGACCGAACAACACCCGAGGGTTAAGACAGTATAGACTCGATTGATTGTTAGTGTTTGTATTGTTCATCAGCTGGAAAAAAATTGTTAACTTTTAGAACATTTAAAACAAATCTTTTCCATTGACGACTTTGATCGTCACCACTGTTAGCCCTAAATAGATATTCCACACATCACCTCTTGAATGCGGCCCACAAAGCTCCAGGCCCCAAACTCAAACAGTGCAAACTGAGTTTTCACAGCCAGCCAAAAACATGCTCACAAAAACATCACAATGTCACCCAGAGCAAGTTATAAAAGCTACTTTTCATCTGCATTTTCCTGCCTGTTGTGTTCTTCCAATATGATGTATATCCTATTACACACCCTGGCATTTACCACATTTTTTTCAGCGTTTTTTGAAAGAATATGTACTTCGCTGTGTGAATAGAAGGCTTT
The DNA here is from genome assembly GCA_030378365.1 of Hybognathus amarus. Lineage (NCBI taxonomy): Eukaryota > Metazoa > Chordata > Actinopteri > Cypriniformes > Leuciscidae > Hybognathus > Hybognathus amarus. The sequence goes on from JAQIUQ010003432.1 coordinate 764,622, forward strand.
GGGTAGTAGGGGGCTTTTTTCAAGCTGACAATGACATCGAAATAGTGGAAGTCAACTTAAAAGAATATTCCTGGCTTGAGGAAAACTGTCAGTACTGCAGTGTTGCACTTTTATCTGCAGGCACCTTATTTTCCTGTCTGTTCCTCTCAAAGTGATGCATGGTCTAAAGATGGCACTTAAGAGTCTGTTGGGATTATGGATGTTTATAACGACCTCTGTAAACAGTAGGAAGTGGGGAATCAGCAGGTAGCTGTGCTGTGTGCCTAAAATCGCTTTAGGCATGTCTCCGGACAACTATTTTCTATGTAGGTAATACAGCTCCCATCTACTTGAATGGGGAAAGGCTAGAATTCTTCATTCTCAAGATCAGGGGTGATTCTTTAGGGTTAGGTGATAATGAAGTTATAATTTTCACGTCCTGCACCACCTTGTTTAAATAGCAAATGCAAATGCTGGTCTGTGTGTTCAGGCGCATTGTTAGCGTGTTGATATTTTAAGGCAACTAAAATAGACTGTGCCATTGACCGTGTCTAAAATTAATAGCGTGATATTTTATTTTTGTATTTTATATTTTTTATGCCTATAGGCGGGTCCACGCTCTGCTTATTACACACACTGGGATGCACAGCAGGGTACAAACTAGCTTAATATTAAAAATAAAAGGATTACAATGTAAAAGGTTGTTATTAAAAGGTTGTCCGGCTTGTCCTATATATGATCTGTTCGCAAATATGATCACCACCTCAAAGAGCATGCACAGAGAAGTCCAAATTTAACATGATTTAATGACTCATGATTTAATGTTCAGATCTTCACAGTGAGGTAACACTTCCGAAACCTCTGTGTAAACAATGAGTGACGTACACGCACGAGAGAGATCATTTCCGGCGCTTTCCGGCACTTGCGTAGACCTTGGACGTGGCTGTGGTTACTAGAAGTAAAAACTATATAAATACTGTAGAAAAGGAAATCCAAGGCACTCTTCTTTAGAAAATTAAAAAGCCTTTATTAGACTGGCTATATCATGTATATCATATATTGTGGGCTACGTGTGGGTTGTTTTTCCCCCACATGCTTTAATTTTTTTTCTATCTAGAGATAGCCAGTCTAATAAAGGCTTTTTAATTTTCTGAAGACACATGCATTGGATATCTTTTCTCTTTTGAACTCCCAACCCCAAAGAGCAGCTTCTAATAGCTTTTTGAACTCCCTGAGCACCCTGGACATTTTGTCTCTTTACTATATAAATATTGTTCGTTTTCTCACACAAACCGCTCATTTCGTGTCTTAGGCTATCAATGTGTACTTACATTTACGAGTCATTAAATCATGTTTAATTTGGACTTCTCTGTGCATGCTCTTTGAGGTGGTGACCATAGACCTGCATTATATGAACGGTTTGACCTAAAAATATCAAAATTGAGACTACTGCGGAAACAAAGACACCTACATCTTGGATGCCCTTGAGGTAAGCTAAAACTTACCAAAAATTAATTTCAAAATGAACTACCCCTTTAGTCTATCAGACTTTAAGTTTTAACTATACTAGTAAGGGTTAGGATATATAATCAGCTCAGAGAGCTTAATGATGCAGCTGTTTTCCGCAAATGAGTGAATGATCTATGCAAACATTCAAAAATACATAAAAAAATACAATTTATTTCCAAATAATTTTGATATGCAGTATGTTGTAATATTAAAAAGTAAAAGATTAGGGGGTCTAACCCCAGCATTTTGGCCAAATTTGCCCATCTGCCTCCTTACCTATATATATATATATATATATATATATATATATATATATATATATATATATATATATACTGATTGGCTTCATCTCTGTCTCTTCTCCTGGTGTGTCGGCGTTCTGCCCCAATATGTCTGCCGTCGCATCATCCAGGTGATGCTGCACATTGGTGGAGGTTGAGGAGATTCACTCTTGTAAAGCTCCCTGAGTGCCTCGAAAAGCACTATATGAATGTATCAAATTTTAAGTGAATTGTTGAATGTTAATGCTTGCTTCCTCCTCATTAAGCATTGCAAGTTCTATTTCATTTTACAATTTAATTAGTCTAAGAGTTGTTCATCTCCTCCGCCTTTCTGTCTCTGATACACCATTCAGCTAAAGATTTATTTCTGTATTTGTTAAAAAGGGGGATGGGATGTGTGGTCTAAATTAAACATTTCATGTGCTGGCTTCAGAGAGTTATCCAAATCTAAATCACAAATGCATGCAAGAAATTAAAGCAATTGGATTCTTTTGATGAGGTCCAATTTGTATTTCTTTAAATGCCGGTGGTCCGGATTGCACGAAATCAAAGGCTGAATGCGTTTAGCTCCTAGCAATGGAACGTCGGGGAAAACTTAATTTCCCTTGTAATTTTCTTAGCAGGGAATAGTTACACTGACATGCTCAAACAGTCGGGAGCTGGTGTTTTCCAACTGTCTGTGAAAGCAAGAGATTAAAAAAGGAAAACCTGCTACGTGTCCCTGCACTCTGCATGTGGGTGTAGGGATGTAGTTCTTGAGACTCATTGCTTAACACTACCTGACAACTTGGTTGACATCTCAAAGAGTTCCTTAATATATTCTTAAACCTTTTGGCATCTCTTTCCTGCCCCAAATCTCATGAATAAAGCATGGGACCCAGTCAGCAAGTGAGCAGTAGGAGAGGCAGCCAGCCTCCATCCATCACTGTCTCCCTGCCCGGCTGGCAAGCCAGCCACATCAGCTCCCCAATAACCACCCCTCCTTTTCCCTGTCAGTAAACAGGTAGGAGAACTGCAAGAGCAGGTGGAGGAGAGAGGGAGGCTGCAGGCATTTAGCGAGCCATGAATCTTCACAAGTCAGTCCTGCCTGACCTGGCGAGGCTTGCTGTATTGTATGTGGAAAGTAGCTCTTTGCTTAAAAGAAATCTGAAAGCGCTGTCTTTTGACAGCACAATTTGATGTTTTTACTTTACACAGACATGCATGGATTTATACTGCTGTTTTAACCAATGCATTTACTGTGAATAGAGTTCCTCTAGCCAAAACCCAACCAGTGCGAAAGGAAAAAGCCTTTTGATCGTGATGTAAAATGACTAGTAAGTATTTAGTCAGTGATGCCATAATAATAAACCAGTGTCCCAAAATATAACACACAAATACCCCACACTGTCAGAGGCAGTTGCAACAATAAAGGAAAATAAGTTTACATTTTAATAAAATAAAAAAAAACTCCTAGAAAAATACTCGGGATTCAATCAGGAACAAAACGACTGTGTAATACATACGAGAAACATATATATATATATATATATATATATATATATATATATATATATATATATATATATATATATATATATATATATATATAAAAGTAATGCATTTTATGGTCTCTTAAATAATTGTAACCTCAGTAATAATACATTATAATATTTATCTATTCATTGAACACACCTTTAGAAAGTATTATGCATAATGCAAATGCAATCATTTATGAAAAAGGTATGATGCATTATAATGTACATTATGAATACCTTTATAGTGCATTATACATAAAGGCTTCAAGAAAAGGCTTTAAGAAAAGCAATGTTTGTCAAAAGAAACTTTGAATGTTGGATGGTCGTGTATGTCCTATAAAGTCCTAAAAAAGCCTTAACGTTTGAATTTATTTTAATTAAATCAGTAATTCCACTTGTCATTCAAATTCCAATTCATCTTCGTGTGGGATGTCAGAAGTTCACAGTCATGAATTGAAAATGAGCCAATTCCTCAATTCTGAATTTTATACTAACCTGGATGAAATAGTATTCCATTAAAAGTAAAATTAGCCTACTGCTTTAAAAATGTTATGACAATATGTGTGTATTTATTCGATTTTTTTATTTTTTTATTTATTTCAAACCAAACTCTTGAATGTATTTAAAATTTAGAGACATGTTCTTCTGAATCATTCCTTGTAGCCGTCTGCAGGTCACCCAATGCAAACTCTAACCCTTGTGTAGCAGTCAGCCAATCAGAAATGACTGACTAGAGAAAACATAGAAAAAGTTGTCTGTTGTCTTCCCTTTTACAAGATAGGTAGATAAAATTGACCCTTTGCATAGAGCTTGATTGACAGGTGATCTGACCAATCATACTTCATCATCCGCCATTTTGTCTAACAAAGCAGTCAGCAGAGATAGTAGATTAACATGGGAGGATTTGACCTGTGTACTGACACCGTTCCACGGTTAAAGCAACATTCATTCTTATGTTCATTCATGTTTGTTTGATGCTATAACTGAACTAGAAGGAAGAGATGATCGGATCATGAGCAGCTTTAACTGATGCTCTACAGCGATCCTGCCACAAAACGGTAGGCCTATTTATGGTTTACATTTCTTTTAAAAAGTAGCAAATTTGAAAGGTGAGACTTTGTTTAACATGTTTAATATCAAAAGTCACCGAAAAGTAACGTGGTCTGTCCTGTCTGTCAGCATGTTGTCAGTCTCCTCTCTGTCTCCGCAATGTCTTTTTCACTGCGTGAGAACATAGTGTGGTGTGAGAGCGGTGTAGCTTGTTGGACATAGCGACAGTAACTAAGGGGGCGGGTCTTTGCGATACGGTCAATTCAACACCGAATAATCGCACTGGGCATGTTGCCATCCAAGGACACTCCCACCAGTCTGCTATGAATACGCTTGACCAGAGTCAAATACCACCTTGCTTTAGTTGGAAAGACTACCTAGCAATCTTTTAGTCATAATGGTGTTGACCTGTATTGTTCCCATTCAAAGTGTAAGCATTTAGCCAGAGTGATTTACTTCCAGTTTCCAGTGAATGATCAAAGGCTGCACAGAATTGTAAATGGAGAGAACACAGCACTGAAAATCTGAAAAACCTGTGTAAGTCATCATTTCATACTTTGCTAATTTGCATATACTAACGGCACTGTAACAATACTGGGTTGAAAATTGGCAAAGTTACATTTTAAAGTCCCCAGCAACCTCTTTAGTGTTATTTAGCCACTTACTAGCATAGCGTCTTTGTCAAGACAAGTATAATGGATGAATTTATGTTGTGGAATAAAGCATCAAAAAATGTTAGCCACAGACTTTATTTCATGCATAAAAACCCATTCAAAAAACCCAGTTGACTTCACAACGCTGAAACTGGAAGTGCTAATATGCTAACTCGTTTCTATGATTGGGCCTACACAAATGTGCCATCCCTCCAGCACTCTAATTATTTTTCTGTGCGCCATTTCTTCTGATTTCTTAGATTGTGATTTGAACTGTGAATGAAGAAAGAAATATCCATCCTGCTTATTATTTCAATGTTGATGGTTTCAAACCACATGAGCAAATACATGTCTACAATAATTGCTGCCTTATTCACTAAGTTCCTGTTGCAATGCTACACCTTCATTGTAATCATGCTGTGGTGCAGGCCAGCTGATGTGGCACAGGAGCACATTACTGAGGGATCAGAGACCGATGCTCGGTGACTGAAGTAATACAGAGAGATGTCATGTCACATTTTCACCTTCTCACCTCCCACGTCACCCAACAACCCAGGCTGTTTAATGGTAACATCAGGGGGCCAGTGCCTCTGGCTGGCGGAGAAACCGGCATTAGCCTCTAGCAATATCCGTGTCAGGGCTAAGATGCACAACCTCTTGCTCGGTTGAGACAGAGGGAGAGATGAGGGAAGAATGTCTCAGCAAGAGGTGAGACTTCAATACCGAAGATTCCATTAACCTGCTGCTAAAAGACGTGTGTGTGTGGGTGTGGGACACTGAAGAGATGGATTTAGTGTTGTGGAGATTGAGGAGATAGTTTGTAGTCAATATGAAACCCCAGAACCAACGGTTTTATTCCGGTGTTTCTATATTTGGTTGCGTTGTGGCAGCACATGTGTTGTCAAACTGATGAAGATGTTTTCTTAATTTGCTGGTGTTGGTTTTATTTGCATGAAAAAAAAAAAATATCAGGCCCCGTTTACACGAATGGGAAAAACGCAGATATTTCTCTGCGTTTTGCCCTCTCATTTACACGAAAACGCAGTTTTTATCACTGAAAACGATTATTTCTAAAAACTCCGGCCAAAGTGGAGATTTTTGAAAACGCCGGATATTTATTGTCGTGTGAACTGGGATAAACTGTGTTTTAGGTTCTCTCTTGTCGATTCCTGAGGATTCTGATTGGCTTGCATGGCTTTATTCTTAACCCCTACACTCCCGCCAATAGGTTTGGCATAGTTACGATGGCGTTCGACGGCGTATTTATGCAGGTGTGTGAACGATGTTATTTTTGAAAACGGAGAGGGGGAAATATTTGTTTTGCTAAATACCCGGCTTTGTGTAAACGTGGCCTCAGTTGCAGTGCAATGAACTACAGTATGTATCATTTGCAGTGTTTCTGTATTTAGTTGCATTGTGAGTTTTTACAGCGTGTATTCTGTATTTGTTTATGTTGTGAGTTTTTGCAAATTTCCAACTTTCTGTGATTTCACTGTCAACAGTTCCTTTTTTAAATGAAACTTACCTACATTCAAGTATTGATAAAAATAGCACTAAGCTAGAATATTTTTTTCTGTTTTTATTTTTATATATTGCATGTTCAATGCTATCTCACGACCAAATTGTCCATATTTTTCGAAGTGGCGAATTCGTACGGTGTGTCTGAACCCCAGTGTTGAGTAGGTTTATGGGCGGGGTCAGGGGCACATTCTTCGTATGAATTAATATGAATTGGGCAACTCGTATTGGGCAAATATGTATAATTTAGCAAAAATCATAGATATTATATAAGGTCGTACAAATTAGCCATGTCTTAAAATACGTACAAATTCCTGTGAGATCAGGTTGGATATTCATACAATGAAATGTTATGGGGGCTATGCAAATTTTGTGAAAATGATCAAAAATGCTGGCGGTGGAAGGCACATAGTAGACTATGTAGAGTGTATAGGTTCACATATACTTGCAAAGTTTTTTATAGTCAGAATAATATCTTTTGATATATTTGATATATATTGACATTCTACTAATTATAAGTAATTAAGTAATTTAGCAACTATATGTCAGCAGTCATTAGAGTAAGTAGTAGACCGTAAAATATCTGCTAACACTTTATTTTGATATTCCCCAAAGATATTATTCTGACTATAAAAAACTTTGCAAGTATATGTGAACCTATACACTCTACATAGTCTACTAATACTCTAATAATGGTTGTAGTGCAAATCACTTAGCTTTAACTAATATAGAATAACTTAAATAGAATGTCTAAATTGGACCATTCGGAATAAAATGTAATCAATGTCGGTACTTATTGCAACATCAACAAATTAAATATCCATTCTAATCTAGGAATGCTGATTAACCAAAGATGTCCATTTAAATGTTGGATGAAATTAAATGCATCCTAAATGTCAGCACACAAATTATATATAAATATATATATATACATATACAATCTACATGTCCTTACTAGTTGGACTAGTTGATTGATTTGCTCAACTATCTGTCTAATGTGATCAATCCTTATTCCATAAATAGTCTCTTTTGGACTAAATTCAGCATAGTCACTTCAAACCGACATTCAGATAACTGTCAAAAAGAGTACATGTGTAAAATCCATTATCTTGATTTCAAGGCAAGAGTGCAATTCATCATTCCTACCATTATAGAGTTGTCCAGGGGTGGTGTTCGGGCACCACTGTGCTCTGCTAGAAATGAGCCTCGCTGAAAATCACAGATGTCATTAGCTATCAGTGCTCTGTGTGGGAGGTTAATGTTGCTTAATGGATGTGTGAATATCTAGAGGATGCCCCCGTAGAAAGTTTTTCATCAATAGGAATATTCTGAGGGAACATCAGCGCTATGCCTCTGGAATCACCTGAAATGTTGTGTCATGCCGCGCTTGAGACTCTCGCCATTTCTTTTTTACTCTTTCCATCTCTTTTTATTTTCTTTTTTCTCCATCTCATCTGAACCGCCTCAGCCAAACATGGTCGGGAGTTTCTCCAGACATGAGTGATGATCAAGAGGTTGCCTGTATGTGGCTGATTCATATTGAATGAGAAAACATTATGATCTGGCCTCAGGGCAGCGTCTAATGCTCGCCATTTACAAATCATCACGATAAAACACTAATGGAACGTATTCATACCCACAGACCTCCTATAGTTTGAGACATCTCTACATGCACAAATGCTGGATATGTTGAAATGGTGGTATGGGAGTTTACAATTGGTGTGAATGTGTAATCCGGCCTAACTTGTGGAAGTGAACGGCTGTTGCTGAAATTAATTAGCTAATTATAAGATAATGCCTGCTTGTCTCAGCTGGAACTGCGATTGGTGAGCAGCACACGTTCTTCTCTTCTTGTGCCGAGCATCCTGGCAGACAGACACCTGCTAATTATGTACGTGTTGAGTTTTGGTTGTTAAACCAAAGGGAGGAAAACAGCGAATCTGGCGTCATCTCCTATTGCAGGGATTCAATTAAAGGAGGTTTTGTCTGTAAGTTTCCTTTCCCAGCAAAGGTATGAACATCCAAAGGTTCCAAAATAGCCTGCTCTCTTTCAGGAGTTAGTATGTTGTTCGGCTGTCAAATTAGATTGCATTTAACTTGTTTTTCATATCGGAAGCCATACTCTAAAAGTACGACATAAAACATCCTACATAGTCAAAATAGTCTCTTTCTCTAATAACTTTTCTCAATACAAGTTTTGGGGGCAAACCACAAGATGATTAATCTGTGAAAAAAACTCCTAAAAAATGATATAATAATAATAATTGTATGGTCATGCTAAAAAATTCATATTTTAATAATATTATTTTAAACCAGTGACTTCAACTAATATTGGCACACTTGGTAAATGTGTGGGCATAAGCGGCTGTGAAAATAAATCTGTATTGTTTTTCTTTTATTCAAGAAATTCACAAAATTCTAACCTTTCATTGAAGTATAAGAATTGAAAGTGGGGAAACTTACATTATAAAATAAATGTTTTTCTCCAATGCATGTTGGCCACGATTATTGGTTATCCTAGTGTAAGACTTAAAAATTTATCACATCATATTAAAAAGATTAATGCTGAAGTTATATTTTAATATTTCAATGTTAATTCATCAGTATATTGTGTTAAAGTGGATATTGTTGGAAGGACTTTTATTATGAAGGGGGCCGAAGGGTTTATTTGATATATTCCTAAAGTTATCTTTAGATTAAAGCCCTGAGAACAACCACAATCAAGTATTACACTTAGAAATTTGAGTATAAATGAGTATAAATATGAGGAAACACCCTTTGTGTCATTCCCTTAGTCATTCGTCACATTGAGTAAAACCAAATGATTTGCAGCAAAAGATTGTTGAGCTTCTCAAAATAGAAAGTGGCCGGCCCCTAAACCCTCATTCACTAGACCTATTCCCTACGTTAGTCCACTAATACTGTTCACTTGAAGGAGTGAATGAGAAGGAGTAAATAAATTTACCAGATTCTGGTAGCACTGCTGTGCTAATACTTTTAGAATTGACTGCAGCGTTTGATGTCAATTGACCAGCCTGTTCTCACGTAAATGTGTCTCTAAATGTGTCTCTATATGTGTCTCTATAGCACGCATTGTGTATTGTTGTGTAAATTATACGCAATTATACACCCCACACCACTAATTATATCCGACGTATAATACACAGGCGTCCACACCATTAATTCTACCCAAACGTATTGGCACACACGCACCCCACACCTAAACCTACCCTAACCAACCAATGCGTATCATATGCATGTAAAAATCTGTCAAACGAGTCCTTTTCTGTAAACATCAGGCCTTTTTGCTTGAAAGAAACCCAGATTGCTAGCGGGTGCCACAGGGATCAATCTTGGGCCCAGGTCTTATTTTCGCTGTATATGTTGCCCTTGGATAAATCTCCAAAAATACAACATCTCTTTTTCATTGCTTCGCGGATGACGTCCAAATTTATTTACCTTTGGATGCTAATTCTAACCTGTTTGAAGCACTGAGAAATTGTTTACATGAAGTAAAAGGCTGGATGTCACTGAATTTTACATATGTAAACGATAAAAAAACTGAAGTTATAGTTTTTGGGGAGCACGATATTCTGTTACTGCTGCCCATGTGTACAAAGTCTTGGTGTTTAAATTGATGGTTATTTTAAACTTGAAAGACAAATTAGTGGTAAAATCAAGCTTCTTCAACTTAGACTTCTTAAAGGAAGGTCAAGCTGTACCTGCATAGCCAACTGGAAAAAGTTGTGCATGCCTTGAATTACAAATCATTTGGACTATTGTAATTCTTTATATTAGGGTCTTGATCAGTGCTCAATCCGCCAATTACAACTTGTCCAAAATGCAGACTGCACGTTTGTTGACAGGGACCACATCACCTCGGTATTGTCATCTCTCCATTGGTTGCCTGCTGCTTCCAGAGTCCATTTAATTGTATTTCTCGTTTTTAAATCTCTAAATGGATTGGCCCCATTATACTTATCAGATATGCTTACTTTGCACACTCCACTTAGAACAACTGGTCTGCCCAATTGTACCGCCCTGGTATGCCCCTTTATGGACTGCCCAAGGTCTAGACAAAAATCCAAAGGGAATTGAGCTTTTTCAATAGTAGGTCCTACACTCCTGAAACTCGCGTGCCTCGCAGTATTACAGCAGCTACCACTGTTGAGTGTTTTAAATCATTGTTAAAAACTCATCTTTTTGCACTGGCTGTTTTTGAAATAGTTTTTTTTTTATCTCATGTTATTTCTTTACCTGTATAGCACTTTGGGGCAGTAGTGGCTGCTTGTAAATGTGCTTCATCAATACATTTTGACCTTGACGTTAAACCGTGACACTCCAAGGATCACAGATGGAGAATTGCAGAGATTAGTTGAGTCTTGGGGTCAGAAAGTAAAAAAAAAAAAAAAGAAATAAAAAAATAAAAAAAAACATCACCTTCATTACCACAATCTGCATGGATACATGGTGTCATATAGCAAATACCAACAGATAAAAAAATCAAAACCTGACCGCTTCTGCGAGAAATCTTATAATAGTGGTTTAATCTTCCATCAGGACAATAGATTCCAAAACAAACACTCAAAATCAACACAAAAATGTGTCCCTGTGCACAAAATGAAGCTTCTGCCATGATCATTCAATGGGAACTAGAGATAAACATGCATTTCAAAATGTGGGTTTTCCCCCACTTTCAATTGTTTTATTTCAATAAAAGGTTAGAATTATGTGATTTTCTTTTTAATCGAAAGAGTGCCAAGGGCGTCGATAGGGCACTCCACTTATATAATAATCCTGATTTTATGATAATATTTAATCATCCAAGACTTTTGCCCAGCATTTCACACAAAACTCAGTATTTATATAATTTGATTTAATTTTTCTCATTTTCTTTGTCAGATTTATGTCTGCGTCATGAGCGACTGAGGTGATCTGACAGTAAGCGCATTGCTGTTAATAATTCAGTTGGTTCAATGACCTGGACAACTACAATAGTTAATTTTGATTACATAAATGTTCAGCTCCCCTAATTAGCCACCTTGTCTTATAAATAAAATATTGCTTTCAGATTTTAGTGTCATCATTTATTTATTGTTTGCTGGATGAGTTAGCAGTGTCAATCATAAATCAAACATCACTCTTGCTGCACTGCTGTTGGTTACCGCGTCAGTGTTATTTTCTTAGGACTACACCAAAACAAACTAAAATCCTCTTTTGTTGCTGCACTGTAAAAATGAATACGCTTTTTCTAATCAATAAAATTGTGGCAACAGATTACAAGCAATATTATTAATTAAATTGAACAAATTAGAATTGAGAAATTATTCCTTAGAAGTTAACCATTTAAAATGAGTAAAGTTTACACCAAAACATTAAACAAAAATATCTGAATAACAGACAGACATCAAAGATTAAGAACTCTTTATTTTATATTGGCAACATTGAAGGCACCTGATGTTAACAAGCAGAATCACTGAAGGACAAAACCGTCATTTTAAAACAGACCTAAAACAAACACCGATCATCATAATGGTGACTTAAGTATACGTTTTTATTTTTTTTTTACTCATTTTAAATGCTTAACTTTTAAGAAATTAATTTGATTAATCATTACTCAGATTCTAATGTGTTAAATTGAATTAATAATATTGCTTGCTTACCACAATTTTTTTATATATATAAGATAAAGCGCATTCGTTTTTGCAGTGTGAAAGTCGTCATTTAGACATTCGGACCAATGGCATCAGCTTTAAGGGTGGGACTATCTGTTTGTCTACCAATGCATATGGAGAGAGTACTTGAAGTTTACAATGGCATAAAAAGTACACACTTTGCCTTTAAGGTGACCACTGACAATCACTAATGTAAAGGTAGTTATTCCTTCTTGTTTATGCAAATAAATGCCTGGTCTCCAGAATATCTATCAACACCTCTCCCATCCTGTGACCCAACAAAAATGACTGTCAGTTCTCCCGACAAGTTCTGTGTTATTGATTCCCCCTGTTTCCAAGACAACAAGGTGGCAGTAAAATTGACACATTTGTCTCTGGGCTGCATAATCCCTTCAAGAGGATTTACACTTGCTAATCAAACACCTTCTGAGATTGAGCAATTTCACTCAAGTCTAATTCAAACCAAAAGTGAATCTTATGCGAATTGATGGAAAGGGGGAAATCGTTCACCCATGCACCGAAAGAAGAACGTTTGTTGTAGTTGGCTGCAATTTTTCGCTAGTTTCCCTGGCTTCTCCCATATGCAAATTGCTTTTCTGTATTGTGTATAACCTTGCAGACCAAAAGCTATTTTTATTCAAATACCCCCTAACTTTTCCCTAAGCATTACTCAGGGCTATAATCCATAGCCACATGCTTAGTTAGCCAAACAAGAAGTGCAAGCCACGGGAAACAAGCAAAATTAATTTTGAGACCACGGATGTCTTCTTAATCCCACGGTTAATAACTTCAGCTGTAAGTACAGAATATCATTAACACCTTGAAAAGCAAAGCTGCCTCGAAGGCAGGCATTTTTTTGTCATTAAGTTTCAGATCAGTGAAAATCCAAAGGCAGAAAGAGAAATTGAATGCCGTTTGTCTGTTTTTCCTCAGGAGAGATTGCTTTCTGTACTGTGCATCGATAAATTTGGTTCAGAAAACACTCATTTTTGTTTGCAAGACCGTAATCACAATGCACTGCGGTTAACTTAAATATTCTACACACTTCATTAGCTTGTGTTGCATGAAGATCTTACTTTTTGATGAATTTTTGAATTGACTGAATTGGGTTTTCCAAATGTAAAAATGTAAATTTCGAATTGCAGATGACTTGTAATAATCTTTGTGTCCTAGAAACCCCAATGCTGCATATATGTCCCTCTGGCATAATCATAATGCAGCACGCAGATATCATTGGTGCTTCAGCCTTCTGTTCAATCACAAAAGAGAGATATACTTTTCAAGAATGCTATAAATCATAAATGCAATCATCAATAGACAAATAATAGAATGTCAGCATGTAAAAATACATTAATGTTCTACACCGGGTGTCTTGAAACACATTTTTCATAGTCAAGCTCTTTCAAGATACAAACAAATCATGAAATACCCGCCTGTTTATATTACAAAGACTTTTATAACAGAACATGAAGGTTAAACAGACAACAAAACAACTTGATCAATGCAAACATGTTCCCACACAATGAACAATGTCTTGGAACAATGCATTTGATGTTGAATCATTGAGGCCCTTCTTCTCTCTTCCGCTGGCGTGCGTTTGTTTCCTCGTGAGCGTATACGGCAAACAGCCATGCTCAGCAAAATGCAAGTTAAATGCAGTCTGATCAATACTAATGAAGTCTGATCAGTGAACACCCTGCAGCCAACACATCACAGACAAAGCCTCTAAATTGCTTATTTGTGTTTTCTAGTCTACGTTATATTCAATAACAAGATCCATGTTGATATAACATGATTGTGAATGCACTGCAATAATTATTCAAAGCGGATGGTTCCCCTGGCAGCCGTCTTTCATTTAAGGACTTCTTACCAAGGTCAGAAATTAACCAAGGCTCATGGATTAAAGGCCTGCAAAAATTCACACCGGCACTTACAACGGCAACGACAATGGCAGTCGTTTAAAAGCATTTCAGTATTTGATGATCTCATATGGTAAAGGTTTGTGATTCTTATATGTTCCAACAGGGACATATATGCTGCAAAATCCACATATATTGCAGTATATTCATGTATTTGAATGCCCTATTCAGCATATCTCACTTACGTATACTATCGCCCCTTATATCCTTGTCTTTCTTTCTTCAGTTGAATATAAATGAATGTTTTTGAGGATTTTCTACACAAGAATGGACTTCAATGGCAACCAGCTATTCAAATGTTCAAATAAGTTTCAAAAGTATTTTGTGTGTGTGTGTGCATGTGTTAGAAAATGACCGTTCAAAACGATAAAAAAAACAACATTTGAAACACGGTACTTTAAATGTTTTGACAAACTAAAAGACGTAAATTACATTTGTATATATTCTAAATAAAAGGCACCGGTTGTACTGAATGTCAGCTTGCTTATTTTTCTCAAGATAAGGATTTATTACGTCCAAATGTCATGCAATATGGAAACTATGCCTCTATACTTACTTACTTACTAACCACAGGTTGAGAGCTGTCGTTGAAACCACACACCTCTGCGATGCTGTTTGCGAATGTTCGCTGGAACGATTGTTTCAGGAAACACCGAACTCGATTGAACTATGCTGATAACGACAGAACTGCGACTATAGTTGGCTAATGATGCTTTCAGGAAACGCACCCTTAGTCTGTCATCGTGTTGTCAGTGTCCTCTTTGCTCCGCGATGTATTTTTCACTGCGTGAGAACATTGTGGGGCGTGGCTTATCGGACATAGCAGCAGTAACTAAAGGGGACTGGTCTTCACAAAGTCAATTGATTAAATTATGAACTATGCCGATAACAACAGAACTCGCGACCATAGTTGGCTAACAATGCTTTCAGGAAACACACCCCAGATTGGTTTGCTTTTTAACAGGGAAGCGACAAAAATAAGTGTTTTATCTAATTTGTAATATGTATTTTATAATTTTTTAGTGATGTTTATATGCTCTGCAGCTTAGACGAGCCAAACTTTCTTCAAACGTGACATCTTCTTTGACTCAATACGGAGCTGACGGTGAAGAGGTTTGCTTGTAACGTTAAAGGGAAAACACCGAAAGAAAGTGTTTTTAACTTTACAACGTATTTCATGCAATTATATTGTTTTGTAATTATATTTATGTGATGTGCGTGCCTAAACTTTTCTCACAGACTAGGCCTGCATCTCCTTTGACTCGATGGCGCAGTGCAGACACAGAGTGAGTGTTTTAACTCATTGAAAATACGCATTTATTCAGCCCGTTCTCATCCCAAGACGTCATCTAACTGACGCTTTTGACCATGCGTCATCTAACCGACGCTTCAGGCACCCTTTAGCATCAGATGACGCCCTAGGATTGTGTCTTACCCTAACCCTACCCAGACCTAAACCTACCCGCGTCATCTAACAGACGCTAAAGGGTGCCTGACAGCGTGTCCTAACTACACGCGATGCGATAAAATTCCAGCAACAGCAAATGTGTCTGTCCACACTAGACGCGACACGACAGTGAGACGCCAAACGTCAATCAAAAAATCACAGCCATTAATCACACATAATCAAATCAAGAAATAACATTATTAAAAATATTAGCAAAACATTAACAAAATATACTCATTGACTAATTTTGTTATGAAGTAAAGTTGTATGTTTGCATAGAATTCATTTTGAACGCTGTATTATATGCTTTCAAAATCTGAGGTAAATTATCCGATAATCGCTTGTGACACAATTACCTACTTTTAACTAAAAATAAATAATGTGTACTCAACCAGTGTCATTTCTTCATTCTGTCAGCTGTGACGTCGCAGAAATAGGAACCGTTTCTAAATTAGAAACTTTGCGTGTTGCCGTCGCGTCTGGTTATGAGAAAAACTCGTAAGATACCTTTTATCGCGTGTCGAGGCGTCGCGTCAGCGTGTAGTTAGGACACGAGTGTAAAGTGTTGGATGTTGAAGCATGGTCAAAACTGTCAGTTACATGATGCCTTGGGATGAGAATGCATTGTTTTACAATGTTACATTGTTGTGATGTGCAAAAATTAAAAGTATGTATTTATCATCAAACTATCTTGTACTCTCGTTTACCAGCACACCTAACGTTCAGCGTCTAACTGAAAAACAGAAGAACAACTCAAACTGCCGACCAACAATGCACATGAAATGGTCACTTTATTTTTTAAATAGAGGACCAATTTTCTTAGAATAAGGCTTGGGCGCCGCGTTGCATTCTGGAACGTGGCGGCCATGTTGACAGCTTCGCAAATGTAAACACACCAGCAAATTGGAACGTGGAGAAGCAGCTGAGTTGGGAGAAAGAAAATAAAAAAAATATGTTGGTTGATGGCTAACGTTACTAACTATCTGTCCGGATAACTATGTTTCCACTGTTTGCCGACTCTTTGTTGGAAATTTCAAACCGTTAAAAGTGCTGGTTTAGTCCACGTTTTCAGTATCCCGGATAAATTCCACAACCTTTTAGGGATTTTAACATCTTTTTCTTTTCTTTATCCCAACACTGCTGCTTCTCCTCATTCGACTTGCTGTATGTTTACATGCACGTAAGCTGCCAACATGGCCGCCACGCCAGTAATGACGTCACGACGCCCAAGCCCTATGGGTAACTAATTCTTTCAGATTAAATATGTATGCAAAATGTACTTATCAGATTAACTTTTGGTTGATATTTGGTTATGCTTTCATGGTTAAATGTTTTGTTTTAGCTATTTGTGTTTGCTAAGAGCATTTCCATGATGGCTAACCAGGCTTGGTGTTTAAAGACTATAGACTAGAATCTGGTAATGATATGAGGTTTAAAAGATGTCATGCAAAATTATCATAGCTTTAACTAGATTTTTCTGTTTTTCAATACACTAATTTTGAATTTTTCCAGTCAAATTCCTCAAAGTAATCCTTTTTTAATGTATTTATTTATTTATTACTTAAAACGAGTTTTCAAACCAACTGTTTTCATGATTTGACAGGTAGATGTTTTCTTTCTGTTTAATTTTAGACTCCACTGATTAGGAAATCTCTGCTCATCACCTGTCCAACATCACAGCCACGAGAAGGGAACACCGACTATTCAGGGAGATTTCTGAAGGTGCGTGTCTTAATTTATTCTTAAAGGGTTAGTTCACCCAAAATTGAAATTCTGTCATTAATTCTTCACCCTCATGTTGTTACAAACATGTAGGACTTTCTTTCATCTTCACAACACAAATGAAGATATTTTTAATGAAATCTGAGAGCTTCCTGCCCTCCATTGACAGTCTATGCAGACTACCACTTTTAAGCCCCAGAAAGGTATAAATGTACATCATTAAAGTACTCCAGAATTGATCCCAGACTAAGGTTACAATTTAACTTTCTATTCTTTTTAAGTGTTTGGTACTCACCATAACAGTGTTGAATTCAAACTCTGCCGGTGTTTGTTTCATAGTTGCACCCAGCTCTGTAACAGTGTTGTTGTTCTCTGCATCGATGTTCATATTTTACTCTTAGTGTTTATATTGTAACACTGTGTCTTTTGAAAGAGTTGAGATTTCCAGATTACAAATGTACTGTTCAAATCCTGAAGGAAAATGACTAGTCCTCATAAAGGTCAGAGATATTTTGACACTACATCCTCCAACCAGCTTCTGCTCTGGACAATTTCCATTTAATGCATTATTAAAATCAAAAGTTGTGCAATTTAACAGTTAATGCACTATGAACAGAACATGAACAAACGATAAACAGCTCGATTTTTATTAACAAAGGTTAATAAATACAGTAAAAATCATGGTTAGTTTACAGTAAGTTAATTAATACATTAACTAATGCAATCTAATTAACCTTATTGTAAAGTGTTACCCAAAAAAATAATAATCTATTAAATATGAAAGTGTTATGGACTCATTTAAGACATCTATTCCTACATAGAAACTTTTTTGCATAAAGGGTTCTTTAAAATAGAATCAATAAACCCCCAAAAATGCAATGTTGTGTGTTCAGTTGTTGAGGATACAGCAAAATCTGTCATACTTTTTCTGGTTAAGTGCATCACTGAGATCCATTACTTATAAATCTGCTTTTTAAAAATCTAAAGGTGTGATATATTTCCAGTTATAATGCCCTTCTCCTTTATTTGATGAATTACTGCTGCCATGATCAGCAAAAAACAGTTTTGGATGAACTGGATTGCAGGTGCAGAATGGTCACAACCCCAACAAGCTTCTCTGTAAGAAAAAAAGACAATTTAATATCTCAGTACTTCATTAGAACTGAACGCAATTGTGCATGTTAGATAAATGATCCGGAAAACTCTATTGGTTCTATCTTCCCAGCATCATTTAGTTTAAAATATCAAATTCGACTGCACATTGTTTTCTTTTTTTCTGCAGCCCATTCATTTCTGGTACAACATTGTTCACTGAGAAAGGTTCAATACATTCATCTGTGCAGCATGTGAAATAACTTTAGCCAAATGATGCAAATATAGGCTCTGTTTGTATATTTAATAACAAATACATAACCTTATCGATTGAAAAGGAAGAGGAGCGCTGAGAGAGAAAATTGAATTTGGAAGAAGAAGAAAAAAAGAGAGATTACTGGTGATGGATCTCCTTGTGAGGCTGAATGTGTGTGTTTTGAATCTACAGCGGCAGCAAGAATACAACCAGCAAGAGAGCACTTATCAGTACAGGTACAATAGAGCTGCTATTTCCTTAAAGATATCAGACGAAGACTGGGCAGAATTTAATTACTGTGAGACTGTTGCCGTTTCAAGGACTTTTTTTCCTCTCACAGCTGAAAATGAGATTAGAGCTAACGCCTCAGTCATATGAGAGAATGGTGATTAATTTCTCGAAGGAATTTGCCTCTAAATCAGTCAACTTTCTCTATTAGCAATTTAGATCAGACCTGCATTTTGCAGCAGTGAATATTCACCTGACAAGCATCATCACACTTTATTAACAGCTCAGTCAGTGCTGCATTTTGGGGCCTGACACACACACACACGCATCGTGTAGACTGACAACTGTTATGAATCTATTGACAAATCCACAATGTGTTTTTGCCACCGCATACAGTGCAAACTGGCAGACCACTCCACTGTAATACATCATAATGTCTTCCAATCTCTCCTCCACAGCTAAAAATATAGAAGGATTTTACAGCTATTTGTTTTTCTTTTCCTTGAAAGAATGGTTGATTCTTTCCAAAAAAAAACCTCTTTCATCTGGTTTAATTAGCCTGATGTCATTTCAAACCTGTATGCATTACTTTCTACCATCTTCTATCCAACAGAAAGTCAATGGCCATCAGGAGTTTATTACTGTAGCTTCACAAAGGCATTGCAAAATATGTCTATATGACTTGCGATGTGCAAAATGTAAATTGCAAATGTAAATGCAAAATTTAAAAGAATCTATTGTGTTATGTAAATGAAAAGACAGGACAATTTTCACATCATTTTGAAGCCAAAACTCTGAAGCGACAACATCCATTAGCCCAAAGTCGTTGTGGACGCATATTTAGTGTGTGTTTTGTGGCCTTATTTCAGAAACTTTCATTTTTAGTTTTTTCGATAACCACGCATAAACAATATTCTCTCAAAAAAACAAACATGTACATATATGTTTGCTAACATATTATGGTAGCCCTGTTTGTGCTAAATAGAGTGTAATTTCACCTGTGCCATTAATATGTTTATTAGCAGCTGAAAAAAGCACAAATGTCACAGCATGTCAGAACATCTCAAGACCCAAAAACCTAGACCCAGAGGGTCGCCTCAAGACAAAGGATAGCTTAACAGATCATTATATTAATATATTGTATATCCACAAAGAATTCTCACTTGAAAATCTGAAAAACATTCACTTTCAATATGTAAAGGAGTATCCACAATGTTTTCCACAATGTGTTTGGAACAACATGCAAATTGATAAACATTCTCTTTTTAATACATATTAATTTACATATCAATAGCTATTCAGTTTTCAGCAGGTTGGCCCACTCTGATGGACAATGATACATGAAAACCAGCTACTAATAACTGAGATTATTTATTTAAAATGCTTGCTTAATTGGGTCAGAGAGAGGATGAATATGCTTATGTAAAACTGAAGAGCTTTGACTAACAATTAAAAAAAAAGATAAACACCTTCATTTGAATATAGTGCAAGACTCACGACAACATCAGCTTTAAAAAAAGGCTACTGTATATTTTGTGACAGAACTTACCGAACATCCAATACAATCATGTGTGCTTGGTTAAATACGCTTGTTGTACTGTATATGCTTACATATGATGGCTTTTTTTTGCCAGCTGAGAAGTCATGAAGAGCTTATAAAATGTGTAAAGGAGTCAAAACAGCACCATGTTCCTCTGTTGCACACAAACACATATCAGGAGATGGTGTTTCCAATGCCTGTAAAAGTCTCCTTTGATGAGAAATACCTGGTAGCCTATGCATAAGCATTCTGACTTTTCAGGGTCTTAATTGTGACTTCATTTTAGATGGCTTTGAGTCGGATGTTGCGTTCATATTTCATTATTTGGAAGCTGACTGAAACCCATCTTTCACTGTTCTCACTTGTTTAGTGCACATGAGGGTTCGGATAGAAGCATTCACAGTAATTTAAATGAACAGCTCTAACAGAGTAATCACACCAGAGTTTGCTTTAATCTGTCAAGTGTGAACACACTCTTGAAGTCTTGAAATGTCCTGTTCACATAGCAGCTTCAAAGTCAGTGGCTTGCATACTGTCTTTAAGAGCACTACCCCAGCACATTTTTAGTCTAAAACCGTTTCTAGAGTTAAAACAGTTACAGAGTTACAGTTAGGGTTTTCAGCCCGTTCTCATCCCAAAGCGCCATATACAGCGCTTTTGCAAAGACGTAAAAATAAATCGGGCAGAAGGCGCCTCCTAGTGGTCTAACCCGACCCCTACCCCATACCTAAACTTAACCATCTCATTTGGCGCTAAAGGGTGCCATGTGCGTGGATATTTACGTTTTTGCAAAAGTGTCATATATGGCGCCTTGGGGATGAGAATGCGTTAGGGTTTTTTGTCGTTTTTTTCCCACAATACAAATATCTAAACATTCTTAAATCAAGATATTTTTTAGACTTGTGATGTTTGTCAAGGCATTCTCACCCCAAGGCGTCACCTAACTGACGCCTTGGGAAGCTCATTGGCCAAGCTTCAATATCTGACGCTTGGGCGCCCTCTCAGCGTGCAGTGCCATGACAGCCCTCGGATTCGACGTGTAACCCTACCCTACCCCAGACCTAAACCTACACCGCGTCATCCAACTGACGCTAAAGGAAGGCGTCAGTTAGATGACGCTGCTCAGATGCGCGTCATGAAGGGCGCCCCAAAGCGTCAGATTTTGGTCAAAGGTGACGAGTTGGGGTGAGAATGTGTTGTGTTTGTCACAAAAGACTTGTGCTGAAAGTTCCGGAAGCCCTGAACTGCAACGTAAAAAAAAAAAACAAGTAAAAAAAAATTTTAAAAAAACAATAATGATTAAAATCTAGCATTTCGAGATTAAAGTCAAAACGTTTTGACTTTAATCTGGAAATGTAATTTTTTTATTATTATTTATTTATTTATTTATTTATTTTACGTTGAAGGCTTCCATAGAAAATGTGAGTTTATGCTTAAAAAAATCGGTAACATTTTATTTTACTCTCTTTACATGTTGCATGTACTTACTGTAGTAATAACAGTAGATTATGCATAATTACGAGCATCAAACCCTAAATCAAATTATATTCATAACGCTACCCTATAGATTGATTTAGGTTGATTGGGACACTTTTTCCTAGTCATTTCCCAGTAAAATTGTTTTGTGAAAGAAATGGTTCAGCTGATTCAAAAAGCTTTGTTCCTACCAGCACTAAAAGTGCAGCCACTTTGGTTTATCAGGAATAAGCGCAACAAAGATATTGCTTGAGGATGAAATATTTTCCCATGCAGATTGGGTTCAAGTTAAACACTTGAATTTGACACATAAAATAAAGATGAAATCCAGACATTGTCATAGAAATCCAGGCGATATGGAATTTCACGTGAAGGCGAAAGACATCAGAGTGAATGCGAAAGTCAAGTAAATACGCCGAATTGACAACTGACTTGGTTTGAAAGTGACTTCATGCACACTATTGATAACAAAACAATTAATCTTTTTGCTAAAGTAACCACACCTTAAGTGCGATTGCATTTACACAGCAGGGATTCACAGAAAATACGGTTGTGAGTGCTGAATTTACGTGTGTGAGTTTGCATGATTGTCACTCTTGTAAATAGCAAGCTATTTCTTGTGAATGTATGAGACTTCCGATTCATTAGCTGCTATACAAACTAGAAGAATAACAATGTGCATTGAACTGTAAAACTATTCACTACAAACCAGTAGTTATGATTACAATAATTAGCTTGTAGTATCAGCAGGCTGCTTTTGCACAGCAAGAATAACTGGAAGTGGCTGACAGCAGAAGCCTAGCATTCATATTGTATGTGTATATATATATATATATATATATATATATATATATATATATATATATATATATATATATATATATATATATTTAATTATTTATGTACAATTTTTTTTATTAAAGTCGAAACATTTTGAGATTAAAGTCGAAACGTTTTGACTTAATTTGAATGCTATATATATATATACATATATATATATATATATATATATATATATATATATATATATATATATATATATATATATATCACTTTGGATATATCATATGAGATGTATCAGCCTGGTCTCATTGTTAATATGTAGGTATTTTACGTTTTGCAAAGATAGAAAACGTACTTTTAAGTGCAGTTTGGATAGATGCTGAAACGTATAATATAGACGTATCTGCAACATTTAAACGTAACATCATTAAGTTTTTACAGCTAAACTTACGTATATTCTATATCATAAAGATATCTGTATAATTTCCCTTTTTACCATTTTATAGAAAAATGTAAGATCCCGTAACCCTAATCCCAAACCTAAACATACCCATTTTATACATAATATATAAAATAAGAATACAACGTAATGGACAGATGTGTTGGGAAATGGCAGTTTTATTAACAATTTAGCATTAAAATATATTTTGAGCCACCAATCCTACTCCTACCCCTAAACCTACACATAACAATTCCTTAAAACAACGTAACAAACTACAATTATGAAGAAAAACATAACTAACAGACAAGTATAATCACAATAATTTATTTATTGTGAAAATGTCAAAACCGATACCAAAAGCCGTTCACATGATAATGCGTTGCAGTCACAGTCCTCTCTGGCAGTATTGTAATAGTTTTGTATGAAGTACAGAGAAGAAATGAAATTACTAATCAATGAAAATGTTAATCCGGCTTCGGTTAGCGCTTCTCCATTTCAAATGAACTAAATCAACCGTAACCAAGTCCTTCATGTCGCAATCTGTGACGAAGCAGGGAAGAGCCAATGACCGTTTGATATCACTGCCAGATAAAACGTAATTATATATACGTATGATAGAACGACACTTTACGTACAAATACATACGTATTCTCATGAGATCACGTTGGATGTATAGACGTTTATGTCGTTCTTGCACTCCTTTTGAAACCTGAAAGCTCTGCATTCATTGAAGGTGTAAAAGTGTGACCAATACATGCTTTAAAATGTGTACTTTTTATGTTCCACAGTAATTGGGGCTTGGAACGAACATGAAGTGGATGCACTACTCCTTTAATGTTCAAGCAAAGATCACACCTCACTGAAACTTTTAAACTCCCTATGAATGTCAAATACACAGCCATGCTGACAATGCGAGCGCTAAACTGACTGACTGTCAGTGATTCTGCATCATAAGAGCTAGTCCTACTCCTCTGAACTGAACTACAGTATACTAGTTGACTTTCATGGCTTTGATCAGTGTCCCTGGAGACAGTGAGTCACACACTTGCTTTCAGACTTAGAAGTATGACGATCTTTGAATATGATGCAATTTCTGAACATCTCCTCCACTTTGATTAGCCTGTCTCTATGCCTGGGCCAGGAAACGGCACTTCAGGCTTCCTAACATTAACTCGGGCACCATCCATCATTATAAAGTTCATTATCAAGATGTTTTCCTTTGCTGCCATTAATCTTGAGTAATCTGATTTGAGATTGATGTGCCCTCTCAGCGGATGACACCACAGCTTGATTCCTGTCATTAATCTAGATTTTTGCTTTTGTCATCCTGCGCTTCCCCTCTCGGCCCGTAAGTCGAGAATCCTGCCACCGATGCAACCGAGACTCGAAACGCTGATTCAACAGTGCAGATTTCTGATGTGACGACAAAAGTGTTATATAAGGTTTTTACACAGGGTCTTTGTATTCTCCATAGCTAATAAGCAATGAAATAGAGTTTGAGGTGGAATTCATATTAGTACTTTTATTGCATCACTAAAGAACATACGGATGAATTGTAAATAATTTCAATTGTTGCATAATCTTTTGATTCTGTCTTTAAAATGACAAAATGAACACTAAGCGAACCATGATCAAATTTTGGAATAATCATTTTTGGTCTGTACAATTTATAATGACTTTTTCTGAATTTGGATCTGCATATTAACCAACTATTACTATTTCTGCCTTGTAAAAGTATAGTAAAAGTAATATGAATAGAATTCAGAAATCAATATTTATTAACTATTTTATTGACAAGATTTCTCTCAAATGAATGATTAATTCACAAACGTCTTTCATAAATGGATCAAGGAAAGTTCTTAGATTATTAGTGAATAACTCATAATGGTTCTTTCACCATTCACTGTAACTAGAAATAGAGTGATTATTAGTAGCAAAAATGCATTAAGAGTAAGTTAATGAAAGAGAAAAAAAATGAAAATAAATTGATGATACTATGTCTATAGCATGTTTACTATAATATGAATAATAATTGTGGCAACATGAGTAATAACAAGCTGCTACAGAAACATAATTTTTCATCTTTCCAATATTTACAATATTAGCACCTGCTGAAGAGGAGATGTAGTTATTCTTGCTATCAGAATCATAACCACTGGCTGTATTTCTCTGGTGACCGATAGTGCTAATGCAATATGGCATAATGTATTTCATGTCTATGGGGAAAAGGTCAGAGAAATGATATTAGTACGTCTTATATTACATAAAGTGATCTTTTCTAACCCTTTTAACTGTATTTGCCTCTAGGGGTGTTTAAACGAAGAACAGCAGGCAGATGTTTTTGAGTTTCTGCGATAGCAAGAGGTCCATCTCATTTAACGTCCCTGCATTCTGTTTCCATCAACCTTTTCCCAAAGCGAAGAGAGGGTCAGAAATACATGTTAAATTCCATATTTAATTTATAAATAGGCAAGATAATAAATAGCTTTTTGATATTTTCAATTTTCAAGCCAGCCAAAGTTGTTATTTCCATTTACACTTTGCTTTTGTCTCATGCAAAAAAGTGTCTTTTTTAAAGTGGCCAACTGCATTTGGCATCATGCATTAAAGTCTAGTTCCCTTTCAGTTCAGTTCGCCCAGCCTTCAGCGGCATTCAGTTCACCCATGTTCTGGCGGACAATGCCCCTTTGCCCCCTTGGGGCAGACATCGCAGTCCTACCTACGCTATCTCACGACCAATTTGTACGGAATTCAAACGAATGATTAAAAAGTGGCTAATTCGTAGCAATTCGTACAACCTCACTCGTCCGAATTTGTACGATTTGTCTATCCCACGTGATGGTTGGGTTTAGGGGCAGGGTAAAGGGTAGGTCATTCGTATGAATTCATACAAATTGGCCAATTCGTAAAATATGTACGATTTAGCAAAATCATACTAATTATGCCAGCAGCCATATCACCCTGTAGCCCAAGACTGGTTTCCCACTGAAGCTAAGCAGGGCTGAGCCTGGTTACTACCTGGATGGGAGACCTTCTGAGAAAGCCAGGTTGCTGCTGGAAGAGGTGTTAGTGAGGCCAGCAGGGGGTGCTCACCCTGTGGTCTGTGTGGGTCCTAACGCCCAGTATAGTGACGGGGACACTATACTGTCAAAGAGCACCGTCCTTCGGATGAGACGTTAAATCGAGGTCCTGACTCTCTGTGGTCATTAAAAATCCCAGGATGTCTTTCGAAAGAGTAGGGGTGTAACCCCGGCATCCTGGCCAAATTTGCCCAGTGGCCTCTGTCCTAATGATCCCCATATATACCAATTGGCTTCATCACTGTCTCCTCTCCACCAGTAGCTGGTGTGTGGTGAGCGTTCTGGCGCAATATGGCTGCCGTCGCATCATCCAGGTGGATGCTGCACACTGGTGGTGGTTGAGGAGATTCCCCTCTCTATGTAAAGCGCTTTGAGTGCCGAAAAGCGCTATATAAATGTAATGAATTATTATTATTATTATTATTATTATTATTAATTCATACGAGTGAGGTCGTATGAAATTGTTACGAATTAGCCACTTTTTAATCATTTGTCGAATTCGTACGATTTGGTTGAGATATCGGGGTTGGTCCTACAGCGAAGGACGCGGATCTGAGCCGGTCCCTCTAGTTGATGTGAAGTCCGGCCTCTACAGCTCGTACTTCATTTGTGCCCAACTAAGGCAGTGGATTACGGTCAATCTCTGGACCTGTGTGTTTGAATCGGTCCCTCCTCAAGCTGCCGTTCAAGATGTTAATGCAGAAATGTATTTTCAAGTGCATCCGTTCCCAGGATTCACCACCCACACCCTCTTGAAATAGATTGGTCAATAGATTGGATAGTCAATAGATCCCAATTAGGTAGATCAACTAGATCCCAATTACATTGGTACGTCAACATAACGCCCCGTTCCGTCCTCCGGGGAACAAGGGTTACATCACGCAACCAAGACTTTTTGTGCTCATTGTTTAAAAACTGATATGTATTTATTTTACTGCATTTTTATGCTATAGATTTTGGTATATATATATATATATATATATATATATATATATATATATATATATATTGATACTATGTCTATGTGAGTAGAGTCACGAGCTGTAGAGTCCGGACTTCACATCGACTAGAGGGACTGGCTCAATCGCGTCCTTCACCTGTCAGGACCAACCCGATATCACGACCAAATTGGTACCAAATTCGACAAATGATTAAAAAGTGGCTAATTCGTAACAATCGGGCTAATCGGCTGTCATAAGCTGATTAGCCAGCATGATAGAAAGATGTAATTGTATGTCAATTTTCAAACACACACACACACACACACACACACACACACACACACACACACACACACACACACACACACACACACACACACACACACACACACACACACACACACACACACACACACACACACACATATACATATATATATATATATATATATATGTGTGTGTGTGTGTGTGTGTGTTTGAAAACTGACATACAATTACATCTTTCTATCATGCTGGCTAATCAGCTAATGACAGGTGCATTAACTGTGAGGATGGCTGGCTTGTTACTAACAGACAGCTCATGCTGAGCTATGGTTAATTGAAGATGCCTAGTAAAAATAGGAAAAATAAACCTTCGCAATTATGATATACCATATTGCTGACACACTGTAGCTCGTGACAGCCGCTAATGGGGAATGATGCCTGCTGTTTTAATGCCAGGCCATTTCTAAAAAGATCTGTAACACCTCTTATAAATAAAGGTAAGTGTATGTTTGTACCTTGCATATATCAACACCCTTTTTTTCCTTTATGGAAGTTCTTGAATTGACTAGTCTTGAATTCAATAGTTCTTCAGGAAAAAAAAGTAATAATATATATTTTTTCTCAAGTCTGGGTATGTCGTGCTTCTTTGAAGAACCAGTGTGCATAGGTTTTCTGAAAAAGTAGAGAATAAAAGTTGACATCAGCCTGTAGGCCTATAGTTCAGTCATTAAACTCTATAGAGGCTGATAGATCACATGTCTTCACATGAAGTTTTCATAAAGTATGTGTTATTTAATATAATATCTCAAATAGTTGTTTTCAATGAGGTGACTCATTCCATAAATGACTTTGCTATGCTACTGATATGATT
The DNA here is from genome assembly GCA_030378365.1 of Hybognathus amarus. Taxonomy (NCBI): domain Eukaryota; kingdom Metazoa; phylum Chordata; class Actinopteri; order Cypriniformes; family Leuciscidae; genus Hybognathus; species Hybognathus amarus. The sequence goes on from JAQIUQ010003432.1 coordinate 792,865, forward strand.
GGAGTCGTCATCTTTTCGTGTGTATTTTTTTAATTATGAGAAAATTACTGTGTACCTTTTAACATCATTTTGGTTTTAAAATGCAAGTAATAAAATAATTTTAACACATTTTAATAACACATTTTCAAATTGAATTTATTCAGTGCCATTTATGCCCCCTCTTAAAACTTAAAACATCTCTCTCGCCGCTGTGTTTATACAGACAAAAAACAAAGGCCAAAACAGACATGAGTGCACTTTGTCGAGACATGTTCTTGTGCTTTATAAAGAATGCTTGTTAAGAACCTACTCTGCCCTTTCGCAGTTTCACTCATGAATTTCTTCACGCTTCATGCATAGATTTTACTGTCGTAAAGAGCTATGGGAGCCAGAAAAGTTGTGTTTGAAACGGCGTTCCTCTCTGCTTTGCCTCTCCCTGGCAGAATCAATCACAGCTCGGTCTGTGCATCAGTTATGTTTCATAGATTTGCCAATAGTTTTGCCAGCGAGGGAAAGTGCAGAAACCTGCCAGCTGTCTTTAAACTGTTAGCTGTCGTTTGCATTGGTGGCAGTACCGCCAGGAGGCTGATAAATCTGATTCACTGATTCACGCAGGTGGCATTTATATGAATAAGAACAGGGTTTTTTTTGAAAAAGTATGTGTTTAGAAGATTCATTATCCATTATCTGAGGACAAGAGTGTACACAGGGGATAAAACAAGGTGTTTTACAGTGTTAATTATTTTACAACATCATGACATCAAATATGAGGCAATCAAATATAGCAGAATGAGGCAGGTTGGTTTCATGACAGTCTGGTTCTCGTGGTGTTTGTTGAGGGTTTGTGCTGATTACTGTTGTGTTGAAGAGGCCTTCACAGGGGATTAGTAAGAAAACTGTCTCACAACTGTGTTGTGGTGTCTAGGTGCAGGTCCACCATATATACAACCCGGATCTGACTGAGCTATTGTAATAACGGATAAGGATGTGACAGACCAATATCAAGCTGTAGATGTCCTTCTTATGATGTAACAAGTAAGGATGTCGTGGGAAGTGTCCCTGGTTCCGGTTGACCTAATTTATGCAGCCTAACAATCATTTACCTGATTTGAATTATAGAAAGGTGATCTCTCTTTAACCTAGCAAATACTATAACATGTGTTTTAGTCTACATTTAAACTGCCCGGTTTCACAGACAAGGCTTAAACTCATCCCAGACCACAATGCATTTTAATTGAGTGCAACTTCAAATATGTCAGTGCCATTGTTCTGTCTCAAAATGCACAGCTGTAATGTTTTTAGTCATAAGCCATGTTTCCATCCACTTGTCCATCGAATTATCTGAAGTTCGATAAAAAAAAAAAACACATGCGAATAAAGCTGGTGAAAGTGTGTTTCCATCAAACGGCTTTACGTAACCTGTACGTAATGACGTCACATGCTGTTTTGCGATCAAATTGGTATATCGAATTGATTTGAGACATTTTAAGGTGTTTCCATTCATTTTCACACTGAATCGAACAACATTCAAGCAAACTTTTGCAAACAAAGTTTTGTTGGACAAAACGGATCACGCCATCTACCAACAAATGATCAAGTATTTCACAAGTTGAAGTCTAATAATGCCTAACGTTACCGGTATGTGCCAGCTGATAGCGACATATGTATGGGATAATGTATGCGAGGCGGTTGAGTGAAGAGGTTGTATTCGCTATAACAACCGCCTCGCTTTATATTATCCTGCTGATTACATATACATCAACCAAATAAATAAATAAATCAATAATTTGACACAAAACATTGACTTAAAAACGAGTTTATTGATTTAAAAACGAGTATTGCTTCTGCTAAAGAAAATAGTCTGTTCCGTCTCTGAACTGTGTCCATGGCAACGGTGTGTCATTGCAGCGCAAAATTCATTATTTATTCGGCAAATAACGTTTCCATCAGCTTTTATCGCATTAGCCGTATATCGATCAAGAGAAAATCTGACGAGACCGAACGTATTTCATTTGAGTCGATTTTCATGAAATTTCATCGAATTTTACTGTTTCTACACATCTTTTACACATTTTACACACATTTTACACATCTTACTCACTTTCCTCTCCTGCTTTTTCCTTCATTCCTTTATTAATTTATTTAACTTTACTATAGTGTTTGAGCACAGTTAATTTGTTTGGGAATTATGGCTCTCGAACTATTGTTGAACGGACACTCCTTTTCTTGATTTGTATGTCCTGTGAGTTTAATTAGCTGTTTTGCATGACAATACCAATTCAAACTATCACCTCGCATGAACGACAAATCATTTTTTTGTAATTGGAAACTGGTGCGGGATGCCAGCCAAGGGAGTAAAAAACGGCATAGAAACTCATTTCAAGTTGCTATGCGTCATTTGTTAATGACAACGCCTCTCTCCTCCCAACTGAAACTATCATTACAGGCAGAAATTCATACTGCATTCATCTGACAACTCAATTGACAGCTCATCTGGAGAAGATTTGAAAGAAAACACCAGCATATTGCTTCCGTAGCATGCACCGGCACACCGCATAGAGGAACATTTGGAGGTTTGTGAGTGATACGGACACGTTGAGCAAGCCCGGGACCGTGGTGTGACGGATATATATGAAAGGCAGCGTAAGAGGGCTGAGCGTGTGTGGAGGCTTAGCCAGCATGCAGGGCCAATGACACAGTTATCATGAAGATGAATGCTGGCCTGCACCTTACTTCCAAGCTAGGCTTCTCCTTTAGAGAAGCGTGGAAACTTATAGAGTCTGGATGCAGCACGCAAGAACACGCAGCATCATGCGCTTGCATACAAAGCAGATTTGCTGGATAATGCTCTCAAAATCAGTGAAAATGGTCTCCTTTTAGTTTTAGCTGGTTGTTATTTAGCTACATTTCTACACTGTAAATGCCTGAATAAGCACACTAGAATAACATTATGTTCCTGATAAAGAGGTGCTACACAAAAGCACATCTTGCCGGTAATGGGAGCTAAGGTTAGCAGGTGTCTTGCTGCGCTGAGTGAAGCAAAAGTGATTTGTACAGGTTGCTGGTTTGTGCTAACCGCCCACCAAGGTCCAGTCCCAATCAAACCCTCGGCACACCAGGCTCCTTATTGACTTGACTGAATAGATCTTAGAATGTCAGTCTCATCAGTAGGTCAGCATTTAAATTAACGCTAAGCATACTTTTTATTTTTTTTTATTTGCTGGTCCAGCTGTTTCAGTCAAGTAAAATAATCTTCTGTTGAAGGGTCTAGGACTATTAGGTCTATGCTAGTATTAGAAAGAACATAAGGTGAGGGTCCCTTTTAAGCATTCTGTTGACTATAAGTAACTTTCAACTATATATGTCAACTAACTCGCATTAGAGTATTAGTAGACTGTCTGTTACAGTAACATCTGCTAACTCATCATTGTGATGGTCCCCCAGCAGACATTCTATGGACTATAAGTAGGCTAACTTTACAAATGTCAATGTATTTTAACCCTAACCCTACCAGTCCACTAATACTCTAATAATACTTTAATGAGAGTTAATAGACATGTAGGTGCAATGTTACTTATACTCAACAGAATGTGTTAAAGGGACCATCAAAATAAAGTGAAACAAAAAAAAAGAACAATTCATTCATTTATTAACTAACTTGAACTAACCATGAGCAATCCATTTGTTACTGTATTTTTTATCTTTGTTGACGTTAATTAATAAAAATACATATGTTCATGTTAGTTCACAGTGCATTAACTGATGTTAACATGATTTTAATAAAGTAAAGTTGAAATTAACTTCAACAAAGATCAATAAATGCTGTATATGTGCTGTTTATTATTAGTTTGTTAACTAATGTCGTTAACAAATGTTAACTAGCAAACCTTATTGTTAAGTGCTTGCAGTTAAACTAGTACTACTACAAAGTGATCGATTATATACACTTGGTGTATATACACATTATATACACCATACTTGCCTTACACTGCCTTAATTCTACATGGCATTGATTCAACAAGGTGCTGAAAGCATTCTTTAGAAATGTTGGCCCATATTGATAGGATAGCATCTTGCAGTTGATGGAGATTTGTGGGATGCACATCCAGGGCATGAAGCTCCCGTTCCACCACATCCCAAAGATGCTCTATTGGGTTGAGATCTGGTGACTGTGGGGCCATTTTAGTACAGTGAACTCACTGTCATGTTCAAGAAACCAGTTTGAAATGATTCCAGCTTTGTGACATGGTGCATTATCCTGCTGGAAGTAGCCATCAGAGGATGGGGACATGGTGGCCATAAAGGGATGGACATGGTCAGAAACAATGCTCAGGTAGCCGTGGCATTTAAACGATGCCCAATTGGCACTAAGGGGCCTAAAGTGTGCCAAGAAAACACACCATTACACCACCACCAGCCTGCACAGTGGTAACAAGGCATGATGGATCCATGTTCTAATTTTTCTCTCATCTCATCTCTCATTTTCCCAGTCTTCAACTGTCCAATTTTGGTGAGCTCTTGCAAATTGTGGCCTCTTTTTCCTATTTGTAGTGGAGATGAGTGGTACCTGGTGGAGTCTTCTGCTGGTGTAGCCCATCCGCCTCAAGGTTGTGTGTGTTGTGGGCTTCACAAATGCTTTGCTGCATACCTCGGTTGTAACGAGTGGTTATTTCAGTCAAAGTTGCTCTTCTATCAGCTTGAATCAGTCGGCCCATTCTCCTCTGACCTCTTGCATCAACAAGGCATTTTCGCCCACAGGACTGCCGCATACTGGATGTTTTTCCCTTTTCACACCATTCTTTGTAAACCCTAGAAAAGGTTGTGCGTGAAAATCCCAGTAACTGAGCAGATTGGGACATACTCAGACCGGCATGTCTGGCACCAACAACCATGCCACACTCAACATTGCTTAAATCACGTTTCGTTCCCCTTCTGACATTCAGTTTGGAGTTCAGGAGATTGTCTTGACCAGGACCACACCCCTGAAATGCATTGAAGCAAATTTCATCTGATTGGTTGATTAGATAATTGCATTAATGAGAAATTGAACAGGTGTTCCTAATAATCCTTTAGGAGAGTATATATATATATATGTATATATATATATATATATATATATATATATATATATGTATATATATATATATATATATATATATTGCAGGCCATGGCATCACAATTCACAAGTCAATGTAAGGCATTAAGTTCATAATGTAATGAGGTGTTCAAGTACAGAGGAGCCATTTCAGCCATACAGAGTTGCTTTTTTATGAATACTTAACTATAATTTTAACTTCACGTGAGTTTAGAGAAGTGGCTGTTTTAAACCCACATAAATGAGCAGAAAACTCTTGACAAATATCTTACTTGACAGACGGGATTCGATTTCTTAGTGGATGGTTGAGTTTGCCAAAAAACAGTAGGTCATTTGCTCTGAAATTTCTGAAAATTGCAGACATGATCAAAGACTCAAATCACACACTGAATCAGACCATCAGAGAGAAAACAATGAGGGAATGAGGGTCAATACACGATGGGGATGGGGTTAAAAAAAAGTAAAAGTTAGTTAAAACAATGTTAGGTGAGGGTAATACAAGCGTATTGTATGAATGTATGAATCCCGGTTGTCACTGTATAGGGCAGATGGCAGACAGTGTGTATGGCGTCCTGTGGGTGAGCAGTTTGCTGATTGAAGTTGTGGATCGAGTGGCCCATGGTGGCGGTGGCGGTATGTGCAGGCGTTATGTTATGGACAACGAACACAGGTGCATTTTATCGTTGGCATTTTGGATGCACAGAGATACCGTGACGAGATCCTGAGGCCCATTGTTGTGCCATTCATCCACAACCTTCATCTCATGTTACAGCATGATAATGCATGGCCCCATGTTGCAAGGATCTGTACACAATTCTTGGAAACTGAAAACATCCCAGTTCTTGAATGGCCAGCATACTCACGAGACATATCACCCATTGAGAGTGTATGCTCTGGATCGGCGTATATGGGAATGGGCTATCCTTTGAATGAACTATCCCTTTAACGGTACTAAACACTTGTTGTTTACAGTTCTCAATAGATAGACCTTGAAATTTTAAATGACAAACCATTCACCGGGGCATATTGTGCCCTATAGTGGTGTTCTTGTCTAAAAATATTCTTTGCCTGTGGTAGCACATAGCCCTGTCTAAAAAAAAACCCCAAAAAATGCAGTAGTTCCTGTCGCTGGGCTCCATGGCTGTCCATCTGGGAGGCAGCCTGCATACACTTCTAAATGAGAAAGTTGGGTCTGATTGTCCAGCCATGACAAAAATAGATTACTCTGGGGAAAAAAGAGAGAGGAGAGACCAACAGAATGAGTGTGTGTGTGCCTGCGTGTGGGCTTGGGTGTGTGTGCGCTGTGTGTGTGCGCTGTGTGTGTGTGTGTGTGTGTGTGTGTGTGTGTGTGTGTGTGTGTGTGTGTGTGTGTGTGTGTGTGTGTGTGTGTGTGTGTGTGTGTGTGTGTGTGTGTGTGTGTGTGTGTGTGTGTGTGTGTGTGTGTGTGTGTGTGTGTGTGTGTGTGTGTGTGTGTGTGTGTGTGTGTGTGTGTGTGTGTATTGGATCGATTGACATAAGATAGACAGTCGACTTGTAGAATGTGAAAGTGTCTTTGAAGGGCTGCAAAAAGAGGTAAAAAAGCTTAAACAAACATCAACATTAAGGAAGAGTGCAGCTATAAATATTCTCAACAAATCAGATTTTGAACTGGGGGTTTGAGAAATATTCATCAATAAATAAATGAAGCTCTAGAAAGGAAAAAAAACCAACAACTTTAAATTCTTTATTGTCCCACAGCATCGGTATTAAATTAGAGAGCAAATGGGGAAATACATTTGTGGGAAAAGTATTTTGGTTTAATATCTTTCCCTTAAAATACAAGAAAGAATCTACCAGAAAGACTTCGGAGAGAGAATTATGTACAAAATATTAATTTATTGACAGCCCAGCAAGCAATTATTTATAAAGTTCTTTGACGTTGGGCCCATCTGTTGAGCATAATCCGAGGGTAGAGAATCGTCCTGGTTGCGTATGACCCACTGTCTGGAGGACAAAGTCGATGGTCGTCTGAAACGGAACTGCATTTTCTGCCTGAAGACGACGGCAGGGGCACAGCCGACCCACTGGGTGGTATGGGAAGGGACTGTCCTGGTAGAGGTGGGGAGGATGGAGGCGAAGGGACCATCATGATGGAGGTGGGGAGGATGGAGGGAAGGGACCATCCTGGTAGAGGTGGGGAGGATGGAGGGGAAGGGACCATCCTGGTAGAGGTTGGGAGGGATGGAGGTCATCTACGAACTCAGACATTTAGGAAGTAATGATATTTTATGCTGCAAGTATTAGAACATGATTGGTTAGATGTTTCGGTATCTAAGTGACATAACGATTCGAGTCTTCCTGGCAGAACGTACGCTAAAGATCTCATTGATTTATAGAATATAATAATTTAAAACTATTACCAGAGCAACCTCTGAGAAAAAAAAAATCTCACCAACATTTCTGACCAGCTTCTATTTGAAGCTTTTCTTTTCTTGTGAGAGTTAAAGTGCACAAACAGAGATCAGGGCAAGCAGGAAAAAAGCAACACACTTGTTTTTCTTTTTTCTTTTTTTCTCTTTTAGTTTTACAGTGCAGTTTGCTGCATTGTCTTTTAAAGCCATTAGATATTTTGGCCTCATGGCATTAAAAAGCAAGAGAGTGCAAGACCAAATGGTTGGCCAATAGCAAATCAGGTGAAGGTGTAAATGTCAGAATCTTAAAAACCCACTTCATGTTTTACTGATAAGCCCACAGCATTCGCCAATAGCTTGTGTGATAACGCTGATGGACGTCAGAGATGTGGCCAGCTAAAAAAACACAAGGTATGCAGAATTCCATTTACAAGGTCTAGCGACACAGTCTCGCATGCATTTGAAAACATTGCTTTTAATAAATATGCCAGGGTTACTATGGAAACAAAAGCTGTCCATTAAAAGAAAGAGCCCATTGTGTCTAGGGGGAAAGATATAGCTGTTTTTGCTGCTTGAACAGCAAAATCTAAAACACAAAACAGTTGAAAATATTCAACTGTTTATGCAATTTCAGGCATTATGCAATTTTCCAGGAAAATGTATGGAAGGCATCTGATTATATACTTTATGATATCAAAATACTGTGCAAAACCACATTTTTTACATTTGCTGACAATCGAGTCTGTACTGCAATTGAGTAGGGTGTTGTGGAGGACACTCCGGGTGGTGCTATGCCCTGGCCACAATGCTAGCATGTTTGCTTACAGGCCCTGGTGCAAATTCTATGTTTTTTGTAAAGGTTTGGGTCTTTGCTTCAGTATAAAGGTGCAGTCATATTTACCATTGTTTGGCAAATTTTCACATGCAAAATCCAGTAATTTTGATCGGATTCACTTTGTTAACCATCAGAAAGCTGAAATGTGGCTAATGTGGCTAAAGTGGCTAATGTGACCACATTTTATTTTTCTTTAGCTTGTTTGAGAATGCAGGACAATCACTTAGAATGCATTACAGTAATATAAACTTATGCATCAGAGACAGATAGCATGGTTCCGGAGATTAGCAATGTTTCTCAGGTGGATAAAGCTGTATTTGTAACATATGATGTGATTTTTAAAAGGCAAGTAGCTGTCTAATATAACACCCAGGTCTTTAATCATTACTCTCACGGATGGAACAGGAGTCAGAGCAGGTGGTAAGAGAAATAGTGTTTACAGGTTGCAGATGCAGACAGAGATATTCAGGATGGAACTTAGCTTTGTTTACAGATGCGGATGGAGAGTCACTGGGAGTAGGCGGAGGGTGGAGACTGAACTTCGTGTGAAGGTTTAGCAGGTGATCGATAGATGGAGCTCATGTAGGTAGTGTAAGTTGCAGGTAAGTAGCGTGATAGTCTGTAATGTCACTTGGAGACAAGACCAGACAAAGGAGTGTGTGAAGAGGAGTTGATATAGGGAGGTGAACTGATGAGGTGATGGTGATTAAAACTCAGGGGACTGTGAACGAGTGGGAGGAGTGAGAGAAGCTGCTGGAATCCTGACAGGTACAGTACATCCCTCTAAATGCAAATTGTATTCTAAGATATTCTGTGTACAGGTTTTTGGTCCAACAAGTAATACATCATCTTATCTGAATTTAATAGAAGAAAATTACAGGTCATCAGTTATTTAAAATCTTTAACACACTCTGTCAACTGTGATAATTTAGAGATTTCATCTGGTTGAGATGAAATATATAACTGAGAATCATTGGCATAACTAATTCCATGTTTTCTTATAATATTTCCAGGTGGCAGCATATATGTATATTGAAAAAAGCAGAGGGCCTAGCACAGAACCTTGCGGCACTCCATAATTTACTGATGTTATATTTGATTTTTCCTATTTAAATAGACAAAATGGTAATGGTCTGATACGATCTAAACCAACTTAATGCCTCTCCCTGTATACTATTATAGTCGATCTAAGAGTATTTTATGATCTACAGTGTCAAACGTAGCACTATTTATTTGTAATTTTAACAAGCACAGTTTGTGTGCTATGTTTGGGACCTGAATCAAGACTGAATTTTTTAATAGATATATATTTATTTATTTTTGCAAGAACGAGCACGATTGACCGCTCGCAAAGACCCACCCCCATTAGTTAATGTTACTATGTCCGAACAAGCCATGCCGCTCTCAGGCTTCAGGTTATTTTCTATGAGTTTCCGGAGATGCTCGGCCTTGGCTGCTTTTTAGCCTTTTTATAATAAGAAGTGCTGTCTTTCCACACTATCTAAAGACATCTAGGGTAAATTTGTCTCCATTTGCGCTCTACATTCTTCTTTAAATCGTGAGTAATGCTGTTGAACCACTAAATGAATGAGTTTAATAACTTGTTTCCAAAGTGAAGCACATTACTTGTAAAGTTTCACTTTCTTCCGCCTGTCTTTTACCAAACAAGTTATATATGCATATCTAACTAACTAGTTGATAAATCACACCTCTCAAAGACTTCCAGAGTTTTGTGTACTGACATCGCATGTACATTACTCATCTTTAAATTGACTGCTTTGAGGCATTCAGTAATAAGGAATAATATGATCGCTTCCCTCCTTCCATCGCTGAATATCGTCTAATTACATTTCTGCTCCATGTCTGTGTTAAATGAATGCTCTCTGCCATTGCCTCTTCATTTCTCTTAGCATTCTAGAAAGTTTCGAACACATGGGGATAGAGGCTCAGATTACTGCTTCTAGGTGTATGTATAAACAACCACTGAAGATTGGTATTCATTTCGCTTTGCCCGTGTTTGCAGAGGGAACAAGCTTGTCTTCCAAATGGGTGCTTTCGAGTACTCTGAATTCATCACCTCTGAAGATGACTGCTGCATGACAATGTCACGATTCACAAAAATGAGACCAGGAAAGAAAATTAGGCCATTTTGAGCAGTTTATGTTTTTATATATATATATACATATATATATATATATATATATATATATATATATATATATATATGTATATATATGCATGTGTGTGTGTACGTGACCAAAATGCCGCTTGCAACGTGGATGAAATCATGTGAAGTCCTCTGATTTTGGGCTCTGATAAACAAAAGTTGAATAGATTTCATCCCGAAACAAATATGTAAATGTTGCCGTGAATCAAAAGAGTTTATGAATTTTCAGTCGCTCCTATTGGCACCTGTCTTTTCATCGCAATTTGAGTTTGGGTCATAACAGAGATCAAAGAAAGGAAGTAAATGAAGATCTCGGGAGGGAAGCTGTTAGATTAGCATCTTCGGTACCATCCTCCGTTGCACAGGTGAAAAGCAGTTAATTAAAAATCAGTCTGTCTTTGCTCCATTCACAGTGCTTTCTAACATCTTCACCTTAAAAAAGAGGATGGAAAAGTGACTGCTATACATAAACCCATCCTTGCATGTGTTTAAACCTCGAAGATGAAATTGCAACAGACATAAAGCACAGAATATACACAATAAATGCTTTACAAAAAGTAAGAGAAAATGAAATGCTCTCTACAATGTAAATAATTAACAGTTTAACAATTCACTTTTGGCAATGCTGGGAACTTAATTCACTATTTTATGATGTATTTATGGAAGGAGAACTCCTCAACATGAGAGAGCAGGATCCAAATGCAGATGTTTAATAAACTATACAATAACAACAGTAGAAACATGGAAAACAGAAACCTCAATAAGTTCACTTACTTTGCTCACAAGACCTGACAAGGAATCTGATCTAATATGCCTACTTTCATACTCTCTGTACGCCAAAATAGTAGTGTGTTTAAATTCGTTTTATTTGGGAAAAAGAGGAGTTGTAACTGGCAATACTGGCAATACAACTGATTCTGATAGGACACATGTTGTAGTTGTAGTTAATAGTAAGTGAATACTACAACAATTGGACCCTAATCTAATGTGTGACCACTATAAATTATGCATAGTTAAATGTAACGACTAACCCAACCGTAAGCCTAATTAGAACATGTCAATTAATATTACTAACCTGAATTGTATAATTACACTGTAACATAAAATAATGTGTAACTAAAATAAAAATGGCACTTATAAAAAGCACTTAATAAAATGACCACAGTCTAAACTAAATTATTTAGTATAGTAAATTATTTAGTAATTATTTAGTGTTTATTAATTAATAATTTATATATATATATAATATGAAAATAACACTGGTGTTTCACATACATGTATGTGTGGTGTTCACATACATTACCTGGTAGATTTTGTTTCTGTCCTTCAAAAGTATCCTTAGAATAAGTAGCAGAATGACAAATAAATAGAGGAAGGACAGCAGAATAGGTGTTGATGAGCATAAATGAGATTTAGGGAGTTTTGAATCGTAGTTAAAAAACCCAAATATAGCTTTTGAATAGGGCTGTCATAACGATTAATTGGATTAACTGCATCCAAAATAAAAGTTTGTGTTTACATACTATATGTGGGTGCACTGTGTATAGTTAGTTTTGTATTTATTTTAAGAAGTATTTTCATGTATATACTGTATATAGATTTGTATATAATTTATTTATATATATAAATCATATTCTTTTCTTAAATATATACAAGCATGTGTGTGTATTTATGTATCTAAAATAATTATACACAGTGCACCCACATATATTATGTAAACACAAACTTTTATTATGCGATTAATCACGATAAATAGTTTGACAGCCCTACCTTTGAAATTGTGTTACCTTAAAATATGATTTTTATTTTATAGTAATTTTGGGCTTTATAAAAATGTTAGTTTACTTTTTGCCTATTTAACGTTTTTGACAACCTACCACATTTAGTGTGACAACATGCCCCGGTGTGTTCAATGAACAGTAGCTTCACCCAGCCACATTCTCTCCAATGCTTCTCTTGTCTCGTCTTGTCTCTTGGTTTGATCGTGCGGTGAAAACATCTATTAGGTGATCCACAGGCAGACTTCGCCACATGTCCACCCCACTCTAAAGCAAATGCTCTGACAGGTCCTTCCTATGAATTGCGACCCAGCATCCATTAAACGACAGAATTCATCACAGCCCTCCCAAACAACATTGACACTGACAAACAGAGTATGAAATGCAATAACAGCATCCAGGTGTATCTGTGTGTGTGTGTGTGTGTGTGTTTATAGAGAAAAGGAATGTGATATTCATCCAAAACCCTACTTAGAAACCCTATTTTACATATTCACTTTACACATGCACATCATTTCCAAGGCACTTGGCATATATTCCACGCATCCTCTTTATAACAGACGCCAATATGTAATTTGGTAACCCCCGTCTCTTTTTTATTTTTTGACGGCTGTAAGTTGTACCACCAGCAGCTGCAGTAATATGTTAAGCAAATGCTTCTTTCTTCAAAATGGTGGTTTGTGGCAGACAGCTCCATTTGGCTGATGGTTTCTCCCAGCGTGGGTCCTGTGATCGCGTTATCACTCATCCTTCGCTCTCGGCACGTAAACGACACCACGTCACTTCTCCTTCCCTCATTTCTTTTACACCCCACGCAATCAATATGAGTTAAATCTCTAATTTAATATTTCCGTTCCTCTCAACGTGATCTGTGTTGTTCTTTATATAGCTCCCTTTTGTATGTGATCTGATAAGAATGACAACCCTTCTCAGATTGTTTGTGGTTGAGATTAAATTTTGTGTCAAACTCCATGATGTTTTGACATAAAATTATGGCCTTTGTTAGATGCCTGTCATAAGATTGTCCACGTTAAAGAAAAAGGAAAAGTATTTTAAAAATCATCTTGCACACACGCTAAACATGTTTTACTTGTTTTAATTGATATATATATATATATATATATATACATATATATATATATATATATATATATATATATATATATATATATATATATATATATATATATATATATATATATATATATATATATATATATATATATATATATATATATATATATATATATATATATATATATATATATATATATATATATATATATATACTATATGAAGAGTTTCAGATGCAAAAACCTCTAAATGCCATTTGAAATTTTCTTCTGAAATTACCATTTTTATCAAGCTTGTATATTTAAGTTCAGTAATTTCACTTAAATGACAATTAATAGGTAATCTTCATTGCCATTTAAGTGAAATTACTGAACTTTAATATACAAGCTTGATAAAAATGATCATTTTAGAAGAAAATTTCAAATGGCATTTAGAGGCTTTTGCTTCTGAACTCTTCCATATATCATGCTTTTATTTAGATAATGAGGGACCCCCCAATAAAGAGTGTCTAATGATATTTTTCAGAGGTGAGAAACATTTTACAAATAGCATTAATTATTATTTCAGAATTCTCAATATTTTTTTGGGAAGTTGCATCAGGTGACATTTTGAACGTTTGGATTTTTGACATTTGAACTTTAATGATGTCCCATTCTTAATATGGAGCTGATCCACTCTTTGCTGCTACTGTATAACAGCTTCAACTCTTCTGGGAAGGCTTTCCAAAAGGTTTGGGAGTGAGTTTATGGTAATGTTACTGACCATTCTTCTAGAAGCGCATTTGCTAGGTCAGGCACTGATGTTGGACGAGAGGCCTAACTCGCGCACTCTAATTCATCACAAGGGTGTTTTATAGGGTTGAGGTCAGGAGGTCAGTCAAGTTCCTCCATGCCAAACTCGCTCATCCATGTATAACAGAGAAGCTTGTTACGAAGTTTTTTTATTTTATTTTTATTTTATTTTTATTTTTTTATCTGCAGTCTTTCTTCCATGCTGCTAGGGGTGCTATGGTTCCTAAATGTGCTTCTTCAGTAAAGGTGGGTTTGTAGAGGAAGTTAGCAGAACAGCAGCAGTAGAAAGCATGGATTACCTGTATTTGTGCTATGTCCTGGTTGGGAAATGTTCCATCAAGCTCAAGTTCAAGCTCAAGCTCAGCTTAAAGTAAGGATTTGTTTCTTTTCCTGTTATTTAAATGCATGCCTTGATGATGATGTTTGTTGTTAAGAAGTTTTATACAGTTTATTTCAATGTATTTTAGAAGGACTCTTTATAGATGACTTTAACACTTCATGTTGCCAACTATTAATATAGATTTAAAGCTCAGAGGGATGTAAGCGTGGGACTTTTGGCTTACTTATGACTGTTCCTGAAATGGAAGATCATGTCAGATGCATGAGGTATTGTTATTGTTTGGTGTGAATTCATTGCAAATGGTTGGATTATTAATCTACTAAAGGACTACTTCTACTTTGGACATTGTTTGAGGATCTATACCAGCAGGATAAGACCTACACACATCAATGTACACTTCATTGAAGTGTGAAACCTATGACCAATTCATGAAAAGTAACTATCTGTTACATTGTTTTGTTTCTTGTTGTTGATTTGCTTTTTCTTGTACTTACTTTTTGGGTGTTGACAATTATTGTTGTTTTCATGGGAATATATAAACAGATATAGTGTTTATTCATTTGGACATCATCTTTCCTTCTCTGAACAGCTATTAGACAAGCGGAATCATCCATTATTGCATTTTATAACTTTGTTTTGCATTAAGAATACAAGACTCTTGTACATGCATGTATGGAGTATTTGCTCTGTGTATTGGTGCGTCAGTCATGTTGGTAGGTTTAGTGCTGGTGTAGGGTTAGGGTTAGACCACTAGGAGGCGCCTTCTGGCCCATATATATCTGCGACTCATATTGACGCTATAGGGTGTCATGTGCGTTGGATGTAGACAAAATGTCAAAAGCGTCAGTATATGACGCCTTGAGATGAGAACGGGCTGGATAAAACGCATCAAAATAACAGTGCAGGCCTCGACCTCTCTCAAACTTCACTGTCATCACTCCTCTTTTATGCTTCCTTCCATTAAAACGATACGAGAAGTGCATACAAATCAAGGTGTGTTGATTTGTACGACGCACTCATACAAATCGCTAACAAAAAAAGCAAGTGTGTCATGCCATTAACTCAGATGCCATCATGGTCAGGTTGTGTAACAGGACCTGACCCTCAAAACTCAAGCACGAAAATAAGCGAACTAAACACAATAAGACGCATAATAATATTCCATCATTCACCACATAAACGACAGTGTGTCTTGTCAATCCTCATTCCTTCACATCTGTTCTCTACCACCCCATGCAATCGATATGACTTAAAGCTCGAATTTCTTAAGCCTGGTTTATGTTTTCTGATCTTTTATCCATAATATAACGTTCCTTCGAGTAATCGTAACATCCAAATACACCGGACATGCTAGAATCAATGAATACGTGTTGGGGCGTATGGTAACCGTACATAAGGACTCCTAGAGGACTGTGCATTGTCCGTGAAATGTATTCATTAAGGGCTGTTACAGAACTCGCCCACAGATCAGTCCTGAGATTTAAAAATGACCTTTTGGGATTATAAACAGTGCACTTTATTTCTACACTCCACTAATGAGAACAAAGCGGTTGTCAGTGTTTGATTAATGATTTTTTTTCTTCATAACCTGGCAGAGTAGGAGATCATAAAGAAGTAATTTTCCAACTTCCTCGCTGCCTGTTCAACATTTGCGTGAATCCCATCAGATTAAAGGTCCATATCCCGACTGCTAAAAGCCACATGGCATAAGAGTGGAAGGTCATTCTATTTTGTGGTGGAGAGAGCGAACATCCACCGTAACCTATGATTAAGATACAGAAGTGAATTGTGGAGAGGCTGTAGGCTGGGATGGAGCTGTATGTTATTCTTCTTTGGATGAATGAGGTCTCTCCTGAGCGTGGAGTGGATGATGTAAGAATGAGCAGTGAGAATGGGAACTGAAGTCCGGGGTCCCTTGAGTTTGATGCATGGAGGAGATGTTACCAATGCCAGACAAATAACAACAGAATCTGAAACATGAGCTAAGAATGTGCGCAAAATCACCAAGCAATGACCTCACAACACAACAATTTTGGCATTTGGAGTCCTTACAGTGACAATATCTGTTGGTACTGATAAAAAACACGATTTTTATGTTTGAGAGAAGTATCTAATGCTCAGCAAAGCTTCATTTTTTTTTTTTGTAGCAAAATTTTTAAAGAAATATTTAAAACAGAAGGTTTCCCCAAACATTTGAACAATCTCTACACTGTAAAAAATAAAACCGTAATTTTTACGGTAAAAAATCGTCAGCTGTGGTTGCCAAAACCTTACTGTCAAAAATGCAAGTGTCACACAGGGAATTGTGGGAATGTCAATTTACGTTTGTTCACTGTAATTGTACAATTAGATCTTCTTTTTTTTACTTTCAAAAACTGTAAATTTACATTAAATGTACCATGAGATCTCTTACAGTTATTTACCGTATACAGTAAGTATAAATAAATGAAAGGTCTCTCTCTCTCTCTCTCTCTCGATCTCTATCTATATCTATATATATGTGTGTGTGTGTGTGTGTGTGTGTGTATATATATATATATATATATATATATATATATATATGTGTGTGTGTGTGTGTGATTTGGAACTTTTAATCCCTTGAGGGTGAAGGCTGAAAAGGTTCAGCGCATGTTAATGTTTAATTAAATGGAGGTGGATCAGGGTGATGG
The DNA here is from genome assembly GCA_030378365.1 of Hybognathus amarus. NCBI lineage: Eukaryota > Metazoa > Chordata > Actinopteri > Cypriniformes > Leuciscidae > Hybognathus > Hybognathus amarus. The sequence continues at coordinate 809,983 of JAQIUQ010003432.1, forward strand.
GGGCATGGGTATCTTTGCATATATATTTTCCTCCCTTTTGTAATTGCATTACTTTTAAAATGCCATTGGAGTTAATAAAAACAACACAATTCATTCCTGAGGATCCAGGGAGCAGAGAAGATCAATTTTACGTCAGTCTTGACATAATGTTCAAGTAAAACAGGCCTAGCATGCTGAACAGTCATGAATGCACAAACAGCCTGGTTCGAAAACACTGATAAAAGATCCATCCAGTGAAATTATTATTATAGAGATATTATATATTATTATAGAGAGAGAGAAAGAGAGAGAGAAAAGTGGGATATGCAACCGATGCAGAGCATAGTTGTTGCTAATGCATGGTCTTTAAAGCCATAAATAATCTAAAAAGCAAAATCAATGCAATTTATAAAAGTAATGTTTCACAATAATAACCCAAAACAATATTTTATTAATTTGTTTTGTTTTTCCGTGGTGTGAATATTTTCAATATTTAAATACCTTCAAATGCAACATTAATTGTTACACGGAGGGTGCCAGTGTTCATGTCGCATGAGGCTCAACAAATGGATACTTGCACCCCTGAGAGCGAGTAATGGTTGAACATTAGCATTCAGAGACATTTCACCCAGTTAGCTTCTGGATGGAAATGTGTTTTATACTGAGCTGTGCATCATGATATTATTCATGGCTGTCAAACACTTTCCAGAGGCAACCCATCCCAAAATATGTTTATTCTCTTTGCTCCTGCACACACACAGCAAAAAGGACATCACTCTCAGAGAAAATGTTTTGAAATCCATTACGGTGACGGGTTTTTCACTCACTGATTTGATGTCTGGGAAGAAACAGGACTTAAGCCTTAACTTCACAAGTTACCTGTCTGTCTTTACCCCCCAAGAGTTAAAGGGGAGCTAACAGCGATAAAAGTGCAAAATTAAGCACCAGGCAGAGGAAAAGAGGGAAATGAAAATGCATGACTTGCGATAATTGCTGTGAAAGAAAGTGACAGCTGGACCCTCTCTTTTCAATCTGAATATGTGACACGGTCAAACATTTTTCTCTTCTAATGGACTGCTTTGGTGGCAGCCACCATCATCCAACCCTGTGTAAAACAGATTACAGCCCCTCGCGATGTTTTTTTTTTTTTTTTTTCTCTTTTTTTGATGGAACACTGAATAAATGTGTTGATATTATGAGACAGATAAATGATAATGACTTGCAGATATAAATGGCGTGTGCAGAAGGAACCAGGCTGCAGAGAAAAACATTGCTCTTCCTCATCTGGGACAATCTTACCTCTATGGGAGACAGAGTGAATTTGTCATGTTCTTGCTATCAGCACACGCAGTAGTGGATTGATGCTAACATTAGCAGCGCTAGTTGATTTTTTGCCTCTTTCAGTTTGTTAATGCGGAAATGAAGGACCACCATATAAGTGGACTTCTGCATAGAAATGTGAATGGTACTACACGCCCCACAGCAATTTCATTGGTCAAATACTGTACATCATGCAGTTGCCTGCCAAGAAAAGTTCAGACTTCATTAATTCAGTTTAGAGTTCAGAAATATCGTTGATGGATCAAGCGACAAATAAAGGTACCGTTACATTAGCAAAAATCCTAACATTATGGAATGCGCAAAAAAGGTCATTTGTCCATTAGTATAGAGATGTACTGTTTGATGCACTGCTCACTAATGCCTGGTTCAGACTACACGATTTTAGCTCGATTTTGGCACAACCCGTTTGACGTAGGGTGTCATGGAGATTCGTAAACGACAACGCGCGTTGGGACGCAAGATTTGATCGTATTATCTCATATAGAGTGTCATAGTGGGCGACAACCTACGTCGCATCTGCGATGCTTCACGATGTCACGACAAAAAGACTAGCATGTTTTTTTTTTTTTTATGGTCATCCACGACGGTTCCATCACATGTATGAGGTCGACCAAGAGGAGCACAGAAGCTTTTCCTTACACAACTTTCAAAAATGCCGAAACGAAAGAGAGACGATGGTGCTAACGGTAAAACTAAAAGTAAAAATATATAAGAAAACAATATTTTACCTCAAGTTCTCTTCAGAGGATTGACAGCCCATACTGTCCTCTTCCAGCAATTCAGGAACGTGTCCATTGTTGGGTTTTCTTTCTTTTTTTACTTTTTTATTCAACACTCACCGCTTCATCCATTGTTCAGTTACGTTCGTTTCCGGAAGTCACTCACTACTGGTTTCGTCTTCTCGGTTCGCATCATGCGCGTCGTTAAAGACGACATGCGATGACTGGTCAGGAAGCAATGTGTAGTCTGACGTGTCTTGTCCACGACACGACAAGATTTTAGGAGTAAAAATCGTGTAATCTGACACAGTGACTATCGTAACAGACAAAAAAAATTGCGTAATCTGACATAGTGACTATTGTAACAGACAAAAAATCGCGTAATCTGACAGTGGCTATAGTAACAGACAAAAATATCGCATAATATGACATCATGACTATTGTAACAGACAAAAAAAAATCACATAATCTGACACATTGACTTTTGTAACAGACAAAAAAATTGCATAATCTGACAGTGACTATTGTAACAGACAAAAAAACGTGTAATCTGACATAGTGACTATCGTAACAGACAAAAAAAGCGTAATCTTACACAGTGACTATAGTACCAGACAAAAAAAATTGCGTAATCTGACATAGTGACTATTGTAACAGACAAAAAATCGCGTAATCTGACAGTGACTATAGTAACAGACAAAAATATCGCATAATATGACATCATGACTATTGTAACAGACAAAAAAAATCACAATCTGACACAGTGACTTTTGTAACAGACAAAAAAATTGCATAATCTGACAGTGACCATTGTAACAGACAAAAAAAATGTGTAATCTGACATAGTGACTATCGTAACAGAAAAAAAAACGCGTAATCTGACACATGTGACTATAGTACCAGAAAAAAAATCGTGTAATCTGACAGTGACTATTGTAACAGACAAAAAAAATCACATAATCTGACAGTGACTTTTGTAACAGACAAAAAAAATTGCATAATCTGACACAGTGACTGTTGTAACAGACAAAAAAATGCGTAATCTGACACAGTGACTATAGTAACAGACAAAAAAATTGCGTAATCTGACAGTGACTATTGTAACAGACAAAAAAAAAACACATAATCTGACACAGTGACTATTGTAATAGACAAAAAAAATCACGTAATCTGACATTATCTGACTTTGCATGTCCAAACTGAACACAAGCTAAATATGCATGGGGAACTTTTCCGCCCTCACATGAAACTTACTGGTGTGACGTCATTTCAAATAAATATATTAAGTGCTACATAAGTGGCCGTAACAGGACTTGACTGGGGTGCCGAATTGCAGAGCAAGTGCAAACATATCCACATCCTTATGATCAGATGCTTTCTGTTTTCTCACTGATGCCGTTTTTGTTGTGTGGTTGATTTGTTATTGATAGAAAAGCATGCATATTCATCTAAACGCCGCTCTCAGTAGCATGGGTAGATGTTAACTAACAGTATAACACTGCAAAGGTTTCTAACTTCTTTTTACCTCTAAGCAAAGAAGGAAAAATAACTTCTCTCTTGAGTATAACTGTTTTATGACCCTTAATAAGGAAGTGAACTGAGACCTGTATGGGTATACATTTAGAGTAAATCTGATTTCTCAGTGCATCATGAAGATGAATCATGAAATGAGCCCTCACCTTTAATGACAGAAGAAACATCTGGCAAATTGCCTTCATTAAGGCAGCCAAAAAACTCATGGGCCTGAAGGGGTTCTTCAAATTGAACTCCTCAAATGCTGCCAAAATAAAGTTTACTGTGGAGTCAAAGGGTTTTGTTGACAGCTCCTCCAGCGAATGACAAAGCATGAAGACATACTGAGCTGTCACTGGGGTGTAGATACTCAGTTAATTAATCAGAATCTGAATGTGACGTTAAGACCCACATACTGTATCACTGTAGATCAGCGTTGGTGTAATGCATTACATGTTAAATGTGTATAGCCAACTACTTTTTACAGTAAAATGTTACCTGCAACATTTCAGCCCGTTCTCATGCCAAAGTCGTCACATACTGATGCTTTTGACATTTCGTCTACTTCCAATGCACATGGCACTCTTTAGCATCAACATTAGACGCAGATATATATGGGCCAGAAGGTGCCTCCTAGTGGTCTAACCCTACACCAGACTTAAACCTACCATAAATGAACAAAGCTCTGTGCGTGTTATAATGATGCTAAAGGGTGCCATGTGATTCAGACAAAATTTCAAAAGTGTCACTATTGCCTCGTTTCCACTGAGTGGTACGGTACGGTTCGGTATGCATTTATTTGCGTTTCCACTGTCAAAAGTTGTGAATGGTACCAAAAAGCCGAATCGTACCATACCACTATTTTGGGTACCCTTTCGTTGGGGTACCTAGCACAGTGAAAGGGTACTAAAAGGTGGAGCTAGACTCACAGCAGAGCGGTGATTGGTGGACAGAGTATCGTCTCTCGCGCGTGCTACAAGGGCATTAGAAGCATACAGTTGAAATATAATTCTACTGTTATTGTGTCACGAAATGTAGTTTTTCAGGTGAGAAAGTAGTTTTTTAAAGCTCAAATCTGTGGTTTATTTATAGATTTATGATAATTTGACCGAGATCCATTCCAAGCGATCACCGGACGCTCACGCTCGTGTCCCTCGCCTGGAACAGCCTTTCCTCGGCTAGTCATCCTGATGTTTGCCGCTGACTCGGACGTCTCTGTAGTGGTTAAACATGAGATATAGTTTGTCTTGTATAAACTTAACAGTTGATCTTTGGTCTCGTGAATCTATAATTCGTTCCCTGGTCAATAGTTTTGGCAGACGGCTACGTGAAGTTTCATATCTTTGAGCGCTGAATTTGTATATTTAACTGACTGAATTGTTTCTTGATGTTATTTAAGCTTTACTGTTTATCTGTTTGTACCTTTTACTTATACTTTTATAATGGCTATTATTGATAAAACTGAAATTAAACAAAAAGAGATAGTTTTGTCATTTTTTTATTTTATTACAAGATCATCTGTAATGTTGTTTATTGCAACATTTGTACCAATGCGATATGCATTGTATATTGCCTGGAATATGTTTAATATTTTTATGGCATGGTGTTGCTCTCAGGCAACAAAACTCTTGGGAAGTTTGTTTTTACAAATTCAGAAACTCAAAGAATATACAAAAATATAAAAAATATACAAAGAATAAAAAAAATGTACGTGTGTGCCCGCGCATGAGTATGTGTACTGCAAGCACATGAGTATGTGTAGAGCACACGCATGAGTATGTGTAGTGCACGCACAGAGTGTGTAGTGCACACGCAGGCGCATGAGTATGTGTAGTGCACGTGCATGAGTATGTGTAGTGCACACGCAGAGTAGCCTATATGTGTAGTGCACACGCAGAGTATTTGTAGTGCACACGCAGAGTATATCTAATGCACACGCAGGCGCATGAGTATGTGTAGTGCACGCACAGAGTATGTGTAGTGCACACGCAGGCGCATGAGTATGTGTAGTGCACACGCATGAGTATGTGTAGTGCACGCACAGAGTGTGTAGTGCACACGCAGGCGCATGAGTATGTGTAGTGCACGTGCATGAGTATGTGTAGTGCACGCACAGAGTGTGTAGTGCACACGCAGGCGCATGAGTATGTGTAGTGCACGTGCATGAGTATGTGTAGTGCACACGGCAGAGTAGCCTATATGTGTAGTGCACACGCAGATTATTTGTAGTGCACACGCAGAGTATATCTGTAATGCACACGCAGGCGCATGAGTATGTGTAGTGCACTGCACAGAGTATGTGTAGTGCACACGCAGGCGCATGAGTATGTGTAGTGCACACGCATGAGTATGTGTAGTGCACGCACAGAGTATGTGTAGTGCACACTGCAGGCGCATGAGTATGTGTAGTGCACACTGCATGAGTATGTGTAGTGCACGCACAGAGTGTGTAGTGCACACTGCAGGCGCATGAGTATGTGTAGTGCACGTGCATGAGTATGTGTAGTGCACACGCAGAGTAGCCTATATGTGTAGTGCACACGCAGATTATTTGTAGTGCACACGCAGAGTATATCTAATGCACACGCAGGCGCATGAGTATGTGTAGTGCACGCACAGAGTGTGTAGTGCACACGCAGGCGCATGAGTATGTGTAGTGCACGTGCATGAGTATGTGTAGTGCACGCACAGAGTGTGTAGTGCACACGCAGGCGCATGAGTATGTGTAGTGCACGTGCATGAGTATGTGAGTGCACACGCAGAGTAGCCTATATGTGTAGTGCACACGCAGATTATTTGTAGTGCACACGCAGAGTATATCTAATGCACACGCAGGCGGCATGAGTATGTGTAGTGCACGCACAGAGTATGTGTAGTGCACACACAGGCGCATGAGTATGTGTAGTGCACGCACATGAGTATACTTTTTCTAATGCACATTTTGCTTATTTTCCCTATTCCACCTATGTAGAAAACCTTTGAGTTTTTGTACCCTTGTAGCACATTGTTCCCCTGAGGCAACAAACCAATATCGGGTTCAGGGATGGGGGGGCTCACATTTTATGATGGATATATTATTAGGACCCCAAGCTCCCAAAAAATTGGGTGAAAGATTTTTTTCCCCAGAAAATAAAAAGTCATGCCATAGAGGGTTAAACGAAAAGAGGCAGGGTTGTGTTTTATATTTAGTTTTGTTATAAATATAACGTTACATACATGCAGTGAATATAATCAATAGGCGTTGCCTGAACCACATTTGTGTGCTTTAGAATGTTTAAAATGTATTGAAAAGAAGCAGAGTGGTGTTTTATAACATATTTCGTTTTATTGTTGCCTAAAATGAACATACAGAGATAACCGGAGTCGCAGAGCCAGAGCGAGCTGAGTGCCGCGTTCAAGAACGCGCTGTTCCATTAGCAGGATTACTGGACTCGCGTCCTCGGGATCATTCTCCTGAGTCGGACTTTGCGTTGGCTTCTTGGTATTGAGATACGCCTAATGCCAGCGCTTGTTTCTAGTGACAAACATGCCGAGAAGCAAGAACAAGATCTGCTGTCTGTCATCCATTGGTGTTTACTATGTCGCTTTCTTCGCGCGAAAATGACGTCGATCGCTTCTTTCCAGCAAACACCACGCCTATTAAGTAAGGGTACTGTTGGCGGTGGAAACGCAAGCCTGATCATGGTGTACCCGACCCCGTACTGTACAGTACCGTACCGTACCCCTCAGTGGAAACGAAGCATTTATGACGCCCTAGGATGAGAATGCATTGTGCATTTACACCAGATTGTGTAGATACGGTGTGTTACTGATGTGTTCCTAATTCAAGGTTAAGAACACTTATGCAAAGTTCCTGTATCTCCTTTCAAAACATCCATTTGCCATCACAGGGGAGATACCAGAATATCTATTTCTATAATTTTCTCCTGTTTGCATGTCCTCTCTATCCCATATTAAGAGTAAGAGTCCGCAATAAGAGTCAGACCACTAACTTTTAAAGAATAGATCTGGGATCAGATCCTATCAAACATTTATTCTTTAATTTGCTTAAGACTAATCTTCTCAAGATGATCTGTCACAGGTTGCGTTTGTTGCACTGTGGATGTAAGTGGAATCCATACTGACCGAAGCTAGTTATTTAACTTTATGAAGTTTGAAATATGAATATTTTTGTTTAACTTTATTTGGATGCACTTGATTACACTTTTACGGACTTCTAAACAGAAACGCCCATTCACTATGTATAATGCTTAGAGGAGCCAGGATTTTTTTTTTTTCAATATAACTCCGAATGTCATATACCATAGGTTTAGGTCTGGTGTAGATCTATATATGGGCTAGAAGGCGCCTCCTAGTGGTCTAACCCTAACCCTACACCAGACCTAAACCTACTCATAACCGAAGCGTGTTATGTTGATGCTATTCTTGGGATGAGAATGCGTTGCATATATACCTAGGAGGACTTGAGAGTAAATCATGGACTAATTTTCAGTTTTGGGTGAACTAACCCTTTAAGGTCTATTAGATAGAATTTTGTTGAATAGCTTGGCATATACTTCATCATGTGTGTCCCTGAAGCTGTCTTCTCTCGAAGTATCTAACTGCTGGCAGTGTAATGGATGCATCTCTCAATACAAGGGACAAGTGTCATATTATCCGTCATATCAGTGTGCATAACTGCTGAGATGTGTCTCATTGCATGTCATAACCCACTAGTACCTTGTTGAGATAACGCCAGTCAAGACAGATTTAGGTCAGGGTGTCAGATGGGCGATATATGGGGGTCACGAAGCCTCACCCCACGACGCCAAGCAGCTGGGAGAAGAGGAGGACCGCAGCTGCACCTTCCTCTTCAGGTCTGACACCTCTCCATCCATCTGCTGTCCCCTTCAGCGCTTTCCTCCATCCTCCGCTTCTCTCAGTCATTAGCCTTCTCTTTTGATGTCTGTCTGCCGTTGATGGGAAGTGAGAGAGGGAAATCTGAGAGAAAGGGATGAGTGCAAATGATTGATGTCTTTAAATGATGCAAGAATGCAGAGACGAGGACAGAATTCGCAGATATCTGTTCAAACAATAATTTAGGAGCAGCAAATCAAAACAGTGTGGAGAGTTGTGGGGGAAAATTGCATTTTTTACGTTCCGACTTTTCATGCAGTAGAAAAACCTGTAACTTATGTATTAACTAGCAATAATTCCATTTAACCAAGCACTAAATGAGCTGAAATAGAGCTGCCATTTATTTCAATAAAGACATCAATTGCCATTTTTCCATCCACCCTTTTTTAATGCAAATTTTAGAATATCGCATAAAAAAAAAACTTACCGAATAAATCCCTCAATGCGCAAACTCTTTTGAAGTTTCCTCAACAGAGAATGTGATTAAACAGCTGGACTAACCCGCAGATCGGTTTCATTGCACAGCCTCTCCAATGATGCTTTAGTTATTCTGAAATGCCTGAGACAAAGTCTGTCATCACAATGATTTGGTATAATAACCTCTCAGAACTGTCTCACATGAGTGTGTTCTCAAACACCAACCATCCGAATGCATGACAGCATTTATTGCATTTCAAAAAAGTCATTTATGATAAAAGAATAAAGAACTAGAGTGGCTTCCATTTTTATTATAGATATTTTGCGCCAGTTTCTGAGGAAGTAACATTGTAAGTGTTTTATGCAATACTCTAATTTTTCACCTTAGGATGGAAACACAGCTATTGAACTGAATTCAGTTAAATTCATCTTCTATTCATTCCAATACGATTTTCTGTGGATGTGATCAATTTGGTTCAGATTCCAACACATGAATAATGGATGCCAGATCAGACTATGTTTTAGCATTCAGACCTCCCAGATTATTTGTCATAGATTTTTGTGATCCCGAAAAAGATGCTAAAACAGGAACAAAACATTGTGCGGAAATCATTTTTAACGAATGAAGCGTGCCCCAAGCTGTGGGGGGTTAATTCTACATTTCAGATTCCTTGTTTATTTATTTGCTTGTGAACGCATTGCAACTATAATCAATTGAATTCTGCAAGTATGCTTTTCACAGATGCTTGAACAAAAATATGCCTCCATCACACTCACAAAAAGGGAATATTTGAGGTTACAAGCCTCGATTGACTCCCCATCGGTGTGACTGACAGATCCAGCTGTTATGCCTGAGGCTAACATGGAGGCGAATCAGTGTGTCCCATTCATTACTGCCTAATAATGCAAAAACTCATTATCATGGTCATGGTCCTTCTGTCACCATGCAGAGCAAAAGGTCCCTGTTTTCTCAACTTCCCTAATTACTTCATCATACTAAGAAAAGGAGAGATGACAGTCTGTGGCTTACATTCACAAGGGGCAGTGTTTGGCTATTTAGCGTCAGCTACATAAACCCTGCTGGTACACCATCATTATGGCAAAAAAACAAAACAAAAAAAAAACAATTTGTCATTGGCAGCGTTTCAAAGGTAGCCTATATTCTGACAAAATGTTCATTTTTTTTATTTTGGGGGGAATAACAGAGCAGATGTTTCATTATTGTATTGTAGATACATTATCAGTGGCAAGATTTTGGAGCATTAGCAAAGGTTTAGCAAAATTTTGTGAGCAAAAAGAACAAACTTTTTTTTTTTTCATTTTCCACTTAAAGGTCCCGTATCTGTCTCTGATGTCCCCAGATTGTGTATGTGAAGTTTCAGCTCAAAATACCCAACAGATCATTTTTACAGCATGTTTAAATTTAAAAATGTTTAAAATAGAATGTTTTGGGGCTCAGAAAAACGCGCTGTTTTAGTGTGTGCCCTTTAAATGCAAATAAGCTGCTGCTGCCGGCACAGGGGGCGGAGCTTCATGAGCCCGCGCTCAGTCTCTCAGGACAATAGATGTTATTCAATCAGCGTCATTAATGTTTGCGGAGGCCACATTGTTGACATAGAAACCACGGAAACTGTCAGTCTGTCAATGGACAAGCGAGGTAGCGACGGGATTATCTACAGTATGATATTATCACTGTTGTTTTGTTTTTAAACAGCGTGATGGTGTTGTGTAATACACGGCTGTTCTAACAACAGCAATAAGAACGTCAGAGTTAGTTTTTAATGCAATAAGTTACCGACTGTCAGAAAACGTGAAGGGAAGGAGACAGGGTTGAGACGCAGGAGAGGCTAGCTAGGATAAATAGGATAAACTTTCTACCAACTCCCCACAGAAAAGTCTGTTCCCATTATTTTACCACGGGTTTCACACATAATCCGTGTGCAATGTGTCACTTTCAAACTAAGCAGCTTTCTGTTAACATGACTAATCTGAGTGACCAACTTGGTGTTCGAAATCTGCATGGGGAACTTTTCGTCCTCACACGAGACTCTACAAAAATCGTCTTTTCCCATTGACAACCTTTCAAAAGTAGCTATACCGTATATTCTGACAAAATAAGGGGTTTTTTTTTTGTTTGTTTTTTTTTTTTTTGGCGAACAACATATTGCAAATATTTCGTTATTATATTTTAGATGCTTTATCAGTGCTGTTTTTGAACATAAGTGGAATTTCGGCAAAAGTTCCATAGAAAAAAAAATCCATTGTCCATTAAGCCAAGTTGACACTACAGGATTTTAAGCCCGATTAAGGCCAATTTGTAAATCGTTGAGTTCGCTGACAGGTCAGGGTGTTATCGCGTGCAAGTCGCTGGGGATTAGAGGATGATGAACGCTTGCCATCTGTTAGTTTGAAAGAGCCAACAACGCATCAAAGACGCTCGCAGACGCCTCACAGACACGTCGCCAGACCCAGAAATATCTCAGCATGCTAGATATCCAGAGCTGTTCGCGCGACTCAACCTCAGTGATGTCATGAGCTCCAGCCAATCAGAGCATGGCATGGGTTTAGGTCACCAGGAAAAAAATCCATTGGTAAATCTTATTTTTAATTTTTTTTTCTCAGAGCAAATCATCGCGCAAACTGTTTCGAAGCAGTAGTTTCTGTCTGACGTCCATATTGGTGTGTTGTGTTCTACTCTCTTCTTCGCTGGGTATTGACGCACGTGCCATTTTGCATAATTTCTGGTTAATCTTATCGCGTGATTTTTCTTGCACAAAACGTGGTTTGTAGTACCAGAGTTGAATCGTTGGGTGAGAGTTGTTGTCCACTCGTGTAGTGTGTTACCTCCTGTTGTTGATCAATCACGTTGTGTGTCGTGTGGTGTGAACAGCTCAACAACTTGAACACTCCTGATTTCACCGAGAGCAAGTCATGTAGTGTGAACCACACAGTTCAGCCTGAAGTTTTAAAATCATGTAGGTGTGAACAAGGCATTAGTGTTTTGATGCATGCATGCACCGTTCACACAAAAGGTACTATGAAACTATGTAGATTTCTGTTTTTTGTCAATGAATCCGAATGACCACTAAACACAAGCAAAATCTGTGCGGGGACCTTTTCACCCTCAATCGGACAGATTCCTATTAAAATTACTGGATTTCAATCCTTTATAAATGGGACCTATTTTTTCCATCTCTACTGCCTTTGACATCACAGCTCAGAAAAGTTGCTTGCATTACATACTAACAAAAGTATTTCTGAATTTCTAATTGAGCAACAAGCCAATATAACTATTTATTTTAATTTAAAATGTTGGTGGCAGCTGTACTCATTACCTTCCCCCCAAAAAATGCTCAATTCTGTCCATTTTTGGTTTGGTTTTCATGTTCCATTGGCTCAGCTGGACGTGATGGATCATCCCCAATTCTCCCTCTACAGAACACAAAGCCGGTCCATCTCTTCCCGTCTGTTAGAGATGCAGGATGGCCACGACTCTGTCCAAGTCCCTCATTTGTTATGAAAAGCCACTACACCCTGGCGCACGCATCCGCTTTCAGCCCCTCGCTGGGTCTTAATCAAGGTTGGCATGGGGAACGTAACAGGTGAGCTCCTGCAATGATGCTGATTACAAAAGGCCTTGCAGTGGAGAGATGGGCTTGAGGCACCACCAATGACTGGACACTCATTCTGATGGGGTTTCGCCCTTCTGAGCACCAGACGTGTTTGGTTTGGCTCTTATCTTCACACTGTCAGGGATTTTTCTGAGAGCCATGTGGTTCTAATGCACCGGTCCATGCCTTGACAGCTGGGAAAGCAGATTTTAGCTTGGGGAGGGAATTTTAGCAGTTAGGAGTTAATGGTTAGGAGATAACACCTACAAGACATCATAATAGCTTCATTCTGATTTCTGTATTGCCGACTGCAGTAAGAAAGTGAACATCAAACGGGAATATCACTGTGGGTTAGTTTTGGCCAAATGGTCAAAGCTCAGAGCTAGTAATCAAAAGACTGCTGGCACAATACCATGAAAAAAAATAATAAGTGAAAAAAAATACATCATTGCACCCTTGAGCAAGGCACTTAAAGTCAACATGGTATGGCATTCTGAACCCATTTTACTTCTGTAATGTGATGTTCTTCCAAGTGAAATAGGATGTTCAACAAGAACAAATAAAGGGTCATCCAAAAGGAAATTGATTGAATCTTGAAAAGTGGGCATTTAGTGGTCCAGAGTCAGATGTCTAGAAAGGTGGTGGGATTTCACCCATGCCCCACACGAATGTGATTCCATTTTTATGAAAGAATGATGTCGTTTTTTGGTAAAACTTTATTTTATGACCCGCAAACACCTGTGCAAGTACACCAAAATTACAGTGTACGTTTCTGTAATTATAGCGTACTTCCATCTAGGTATAAGGGAAGAAAATGTTAAGTTTTGGGTAATAAAGGGGAAACAAGCAGATATACAACCTGCAAATAACTTTGTAAGTAAACCGAAATTACGATGTATGTTTCTGTACCTCCGTGTAGGTATATAAGGTAATAACGGCCGGGGTAACAAGCTATTCAAGCAAATTATTTATAATGTAATTACTTTAACAGGTACCTGTTATGTTAATGTATTCCAGGCAAGAATTGTACATCTGTTGTATATAAAAGTTATCATCACATTTCTGGCAAAATATGCTCTTGTGCAATTTTTCATTTAATTTTGGCATCTGTGGGTTGATTTAACATGTAATCTAGTAAGAAAAGCCAATAAATAAACTGTCCTTACATACAGACATATACATATTTTGCCAGAAATGTGATGATAACTTTTATATACAACAGACGTACGCTTTTTGCCTGGAATATATTAACAGAATAGGTTCCTGTTTGTTTTAAAATAATGACATTATAAATAATTTGCCTGTATATCTGCTTCTTATCCCTTTATTACCCAAAACTTAACATATTGTTCCCTTATACCTACACGGAAGTACGCTATAATTACAGAAACTTACGCAGCGCAGTCTCATCCCAATTCGTCATATAACTGATGTTTTGGGACGTCTTTTGACCATTCGTCAATATACGACTATTTAGGGCCCCCTCAAACGTCGGTAGATGACGTTATGGGATCCTAACTCTACCCCATACCTAAACCTAACCCTAAACCCAACTCGTCACCTAACTGATGTTAAAGGTAAAGCGTCAGTTGTATGACGACCCGGGATCGTCATCTACCAACGTTTAAGGGGGCCCTAAATAGTCGTATATTGACGAATGGTCAAAAGATGTCCCCAAAACGTCAGTTATATGACGAATTGGGATGAGACTGACTTACGCAGTTGTTTGCAGGTCATAAAATAAAGTGTTACCATTTATTTGTGTGCGTGTTTTGAGGGGTTAGGGGTGGGGCGCACTTCTCATCATGAGAAGAGAAATGTGTAGATGAGTGCAGATAGGATCAGTTTTTGATTTCATGTTGACTTCTCCAGGAGGGCGTCTTCTAGTTCTAAAAAAACAGCTTATCTAACCGAACTCTGAACATTTATATTTGGTTTCTCAGAAAAGCTTGTGTTAAGAAGTAGGCATAAAAATGCATGGCAGCCTTGGCCAAGTGCTCGTCTGTGCCTGGTGGTGATACCAGGTTGCTGTATCACTATCTGTCAGAATGGTAATCCAGGCCTTTATTCGGCTCAGAGTCCTTATAATCATTCAGCTCTAGTGCGCGTAACCAGTCGCTCCAAACGGCTTTGCCAGGTTTTGATAGAGATTAGTTTCCTGCGCCTTAATGACCCCTCAAATTAGTACCCAGAATTAGACTAATTAGAAGTGTGTGCTTTTCTTTAATTAAGAGCTGAAATGCATCGTTGACTTTAGTGAGTTTTCGAAGTTCATCTGGGCTCGCAGAGCAGGGCTCTCGGCAGCTCTCCAGAACACTGCGTCACCCCGGACTTCCAAATGACATTATTCACAGTTGACTTGGCTGTGCTCACGGTGAAATCACGACAGCATCCGCGCCAGGTCTCCCCTCGCCCCCTGCCAGCGCCCCCTCCTGCACCAAAGCACACTATTTCAAAGCCCTCCGTCCCCCACGTTCCAGAGAGATTTGAAATTGCATGAATGTTGCCCTTCAGAGTAAAGTGTTTGGGCACCCTTGGTTTTAAACCAATCTAATCCTTGTAATCACGGATTGTGCTCAAACCTCCATGCTCCTGCGAAAAAGAAAAAAAAATGAGTTTGGAGGGGTTGAACAGAATCCCTGCCGGCGTCGAGCCATGACCCGAATAGCAGCCAATATAGCGCCTTATTTCTCTATACTTTAAGAGATATGTGCTAGCAAAGCGAAAGTGACAGATAGTGTTTTGTGGCCGGCTGGGAGATACGTGTGTCCCCTATATGAAATGACAAGTGCATTTTCCAAAAAGAAAGACTATAATGTTTTTCTATTTAGCAGTTGACAGTTTGCCTTCGTCATAACATGAGCTTAAGGGCTTCGGAACAAGCATGATTATTTTAGGCCCCTGGCGTCTCTCTCTCCGCAAATTGAAATCTTTTATGGGGAAGGCACCGTTAAGGCCCTGTAGCGGGGAGCCACCTAAATCAGCATGCAAAGTGAATCTGCTATATTCACTTCCATTGAACTCCATCTTTGCACTGAGCGCAACAGCAATAAAAAGAAAAAATGTGCCTCTTTTCCAGCAGTGTCCCAAGAGTCTATTGCATTTTTTTCCTGAGATGGAGTTTCATGAATTTGCAAAGCGCTGAAGCATTATGCCCATTAAGCTGGACTGCAGTCGTCTATTTGATGCTCTTGGAATCAAAATGGCAGCTGACACTGGGAGATTATTATACTTTTTTGCACATACATTGAAGGCCTCTCGAAACCAAACCACTTGGTGCCATGGCTCCATATATATTGGACCCCTTTCAGTAAGTGGGAGCATCTGAGGAGTGGGGATAAGTAATATAAATTTGTAACATTGCAAATATATGTATATTTTATGTATATGTATTATATATATATATTTTATAGGGGTCTTACAGACAAATATTTGTTACACTTCATTTCGATAGTCCACTTTAGACATTCAACTAACTATAAGTAAGTTTGGCAACTAGCTCAGAGTATTAGTAGTCTGTTAGGACTAGGTGTTCAAGTTGTTGAGCTGTTCACATGACACGACACAACGTGATTGATCCACAACAGGAGGTAACGCACTTGACAACAACTCTGTCACCCAACGATTCTATCTTGTCTACAAACCACGTTTTGTCACGAAAAATCACGCGATAAAACAAACCGGAAATGACTCGAAACAACACACGCGCCAATACACAGCGAAGAAGAGAAGAACACAACACCTGAATATGGATGTTCCAATTCCTGTACACTACCAGTGGACTAAAGGCCATTGCCATTGTCGTTTATCATTGTATGTCATTGTCGGCCATTGTCGAGTCCAGCATTTTCAGATGCGTTTTTCGTATTCGTCGATTCGGTGGCTCTGAATTGACAAAACACCATCAGAGCTCCATTTAAACATCTTGCTATGGATGTGAAAAACACAGAAAATCAAACCTGTTTCAATGTTTTTTATGACACAGATACGCAGAATTAGAAACATATCTGTTTTATAGAACACTTAGAACACTTGAATAAACGTATTGTTCGTAAGGGTAATTATTATTGCTGTGTATAAGATCAGGTTCAGTTCCATGCTTATTTCATTTTCTCTAAGCTATTCCACCCGAAAGATTTATAAGATTTATACCTCATAAACTTGAACATGTTGTGTTTTAAAAAAAGTATTTAATAAGCTACTCAATCAAAATAGTAAACACAAGTACAAGCCAAGAATACTTTTATACTTATTATAACTTTTATACTAATTATACTTTTAAGTATATCTCGATCAACAAGTATAGGCCAAATATACTTGGACTTTTCTCTCATTATAAGTCAAGTACACTTAAGTGCAATTTGCAGTTCTGAGAAGTACATAAAGTATGTTTCTGAGAAGTACAGAAAAATAAACTGATAGTTTATTTTCTTATTTTTAGTTTAAAAGAAGTATACTAATGGCACACTTGAATAAACTTTCTCACTCTCTCTAGCCCTGCACAGTCGATGCTGTCAACTACCTCCTCTGCTGTGCGCATCAATCTCTTGCACTGTGATGCACTGTGTATCTTGCTCTTCATACACCTCACCCTGAATTTCACAAATATTGTGAAACACACAGCATGCAATGATAACTGTGGGAACATTCACAATGTCCAAGCACAGAGTCTTATTCCAGACAACACCAGTGATCTATGAGTCTCTCAAACGGACACTGCTGTCATTCCAGCTCTTCTCAGCTTGTGGTTGAAGTTCTGCTGGTCTTCAGTTACAGTCGTCTTCATGATCCAGCTTCGCAAAAGGGTTGGCTGGGTCACCTAGCATAATTTGCACTGATGTACCTTAAAAAAAAAAAATCAGTGTGCTGAGAAGACAAAATTTGATTGCAAATTGTAAGTTTGCACAATTGATGGAAAAATAATTAAGATTCGATTAACAGGTGTAATTATTCAGTATCAATGAAATATTCATTTTAAAATATTTTAGGCATTTTGTGTACCTGAATGAATGTATGCAAATGCTCATTATAAAACAGTTAGTTCGAATCCTTGATTCTGATTGGTCAAGAGCTGTGCTTTATTCGCTATAAAACATGGCTATGACCGCTTCACCCAATGGTTCTATTGATCGCTGCACAACACTGCGGTTCTATGTTTTTATTTGAGCTTTCATGTATTTTACACATTGGAACGTTGTTGCTGTTCAAGCTCAGGGACTATTTTTTTCTAGCTGAAGGAAGGCTTTTAGTGATTTTACTTCAAGGAAGTTGCACTAATACATATTTTTTTTAACTTCAATATTGTGTGGCAACCGTTTTATAAAAGCAATAAGATACTCGAGGCAAGTGCTGTATCAGTGAATAAGTAACGGCTGAAGGGGTTGCAGGCATTCTGCTTCACGTCTAATACAAATTCCGCTTCACGTTTAATACATATATATATATATACATATATATATATATATATATATATATATATATATATATATATATATATATATATATATATATATATATATATATAGTATTAAAAACTGCATATATGTTCTTGTTCTGTAAGTTAGCCATCTTCTCACATTTGCCACAGAAGCACCTGTATGAGCAAGTAAACATAGCGCAACAGGTGCGCTGAGCGTTAGTGTTTGTTTGTGTCTGTGTGGTGTGTTGCACATCCATCATTTCAAAGGGGATGCGATTACAACTCTGTAAGTTCATAAATGTATCAAAGTCTCTTCGTCATCTGGGTCTGATCAGAGACTATTTATATATTCCGATTCAAACATGTATGGCTGAATGATATTCAAAACAACGGGTCTCTCACTCTCAGCCCTTCTGCTTAGACCGACTGCCATAGGTATCAGAGTAACGCCCTGATCCAAACGCAGGGCGGGGATATGCAGCTCATTTGCATTTAAGGTCGTATGCACCAAAACAGCTCATTTTAAAACAGGCCCCAAAAATGACTTTTTCAATGGTTATAATAAATAAACGGTGAGGCATTTTGAGCTAAAACTTCACAAATACATTCTAGGGACACCAGAGACCAATATTACATCTTGTAAAAAGGGGCATAATAGGTGTCCATTAACATTGCTATATCCATTACCATGCCAATCTCTCAGATAGTTGATGTGACAGAAATGTTTTAAATGAACATGAAATGTCAAATTGTCACACTTTAAAATATGTCAGACTTTAACACGGTTTTAAAATGGTCAATATAATAAGCTTATATCATTGTTAAATTAACATGTCATGGAGAGTAAAGTCTAAAACTATAGAAAAATGTAAACGCAAACACTCATTAGGCAGAAAAATATGAATGAAATGCAATAAAACACATAGGCTTCCTCAACATTTGGAATAGGAAACAAAATGGTTATGAAAAAAAACAGACAAATGACAATACAACCATTTTATTTTGTTACGCCCCAGTGGGAATAAAGACTGAACCATGAAACCATTTCTAACCCTTTGTAATAAAAAATAGGCCTAATTTAACTCAAATTAATAGCAATATCATAAAACATAAAAGTGTACAAAAAAAATCTGTATTTAGATACAATAATTCCACAGTTGTAATATACAATGCCATGCAAAGTTGTAAATTGTTAGAAAGCGTACAGCTGATTATGTTTTCAGCATTATTTAACTGATCCAAAAGCAAAATTATTTTGCAAGCTGAAAAAGGGGTTTACATAATTATTGTACATTTAACTCATGAATAACAGTACCATCTCTAGATGTTGATGTTGAAGCTCTCAGCTGCTGCAACTTTATGCATTTGCATACAAATTGCCTGGCCTATCCTGACCTCCGAGAGACCAATACTCTCAACATCTGCATTTTATGCAAAAATACATTTCAAAAAAGTTTTGATGGTGTGCACCAAAATCCCATTCACCAGCAGCCTAGTTGTGATAAGTTAGCCAGTCATTTACTGATAACAAACGCTGAATCTATGATGTTGACAGGCACATGCTAATGAATTAGGATTAAGAGATTTCAAATGTATATTTTGCACTCTGGGTAAAACCATTGCTGGTCCCTGATAACCTTCTGAGTTGGACAGCCATTTTGCTGTTGTCTTTATATAGCTATTAAAGATAATCGCCTTTTTAGAGTTGGGCTGAATTGTTGTGTTCTGCCAGACTCCATCAAGCGGAATAGAAAACAGCGCATGGAGATGCACCAGTAAACTACTTCAGACAGATTGCCACTTTACAACGCTGTGCACACACTCCATTCCAGGGGCTGAAAGTTTAATCCTTTTAAGCTTTGAGAAAGCACCAAATAAAACGAGTAAAACCGATGGCACTCTCATTGCTGAGTGTTGGTGTTTGCCCATCACAGCTATTGTGCATCAGTCATAAAGGCCAAATGAAATATAGAGAGGAGTTTTGAAAAGATTGAGAAACGTATAGAGAAACATTTATTGTTTTGCTTGTGGCCTGACTAAACTTCAACTCGACTGTACTTTAGTTTACTTTTGAATTCAGGACTTTCTGCTATGAATTTAGAAATCGGTTGCCATTATATACTTTTAAACACCACCAATAAATGTATAAAACAACTGTATTGAAAACTTTTTCAAACAACAGCCATTCTGAATACACAAAATATTATATTGTTTGATAAATAGTGTAGTATATCTTTTTCTATATCGCCGTAAAAAAAAAAGATGCATATACAGGGACTCAAATGAATCTGTGGTTTTGTTGTTGTTTGTTATTTTAAATTCCGAGCGGATTTTTTTTAAAATTATGAACTGATTCACTGAAAATGAATCAGACTTTTCTGATTGCTCGTACAGGACAGTATTACTGTACAGGAAATGGAGATGTAATGCTGTTACTCAATGTAAAAAAAAAGTTTGTTACACAGCTGAGCGACTGTCATGCATCTGTCAAATGTAGTTAAACTAATAGCATTACTCTCTTCAGTTCCTCCTCAACATTGTTAATGACATCATGCTATTTATTTGGAGTCTATTTTTGGAGGTTACTGATTTTATTATTGCTTGACACAAATTTCAAGACATCTTGATTAAATTTTCGATTAATTTAGATACATATTAGGTACAGATACATGCTCATTTTTAACAAGAAAAAATATATCTCACCTACTGATGTAAACATAGAGAGCTGTCTGCTGGTATTATTATTAAAGGAGTTGTTCACTTTAAAAGAAAAATGCTGATAATTTACTCACCCCATGTCATCCAAGATGTCCATGTCTTTCTTTCTTCAGTCGAAAAGAAATTAAGGTTTTTGATGAAAACATTCCAGGATTTTCTCCATATAATGGACTTCAATGGGAACCAAACGGTTCAAGGTCCAAATGAGAGTTTCACTGCAGCTTCAAAGGGCTTTAAACGACACCAGACGATGAATAAGGGTCTTATCAAGCGAAACGATCGCTCATTTAATAAATAAATAACAAAATTTAAGTTTTATAAGCTCAAATGCTCGCCTTGCTCTGTTCTGTGATGAGCGTTCGTTACTCTCCTGTTCAAAATCATTCATCAAAATGAATAAATATTTTTTCGAGTCATGACTCGAAGGGTCCTTGATAAGACCCTTATTCATCGTCTGGAATCTTTAAAAAAGCCCTTTGAACAGTTTGCAGTTTGCACTTAAACTCTCATTTGTACCTTGAACCGTTTGGTTCCCATTGAAGTCCATTATATGGAGAAAATCCTGGAATGTTTTCATTAAAAACCTTAATTTCTTTTCGACTGAAGAAAGAAAGACATGGACATCTTGGATGACATGGGGGTGAGTAAATTATCAGCATTTTTTTAATATTATTATTATTATTTATTTATTTATTTTCTTAAAGTGAACTACTCCTTTAAAGGTTAAACAAACAACAACTAAATAGGCCTATAAAATATGTTTTTTTATTATAATAATGGTATAATATTTTAACGATAGAGTCTATATGAAAAATATAATATAGTAGCCTACATATGAATACTCCTCTCTGTAGTTAAATTTTCTAGGCAATTATCTTACTAAATATGGTCATTAAATGGCTTTGAGGTAAATGTAATGTTATTGTTCTCCAGGTGTTTTATTGACCTCTTTCCGCATTTGAAAAACCATGACTGATCTATATTATGTATGAGGGATATACATTTCGGTAAGCTGTACTGTATCCTCCAGAAGAGTGAGGTCGGTTCACCTGTCGCTTGAACTGAGGTGCTACGATGATCTGTCACGGCACTTTTACAAAATGGTATTTTTTTGTGGTATTTATTGTTTGAATTTCGTGATAACATTAACAGAATCTGAATTAGTTTCATGTCAAAAGTAACCATCTGTCTTGTCTGTCAGTGTCGGTGTCCTCTTTGCTCTGTGATTTTCTCTCGGCGTGAGAGTGTGTGAAAAGTATCAGTTGCGTGCGTCTCACGCTGAATGTCTGAGAGTTTGCAGCCCTTATTGTCAGTAGAGGAGCATGCATCTAAATACAGTCAGATGACTTTTCTTTTCAAACACAATCCCCTTCTTAAAGGGATAGTTCACTTAGAAATTAATTTTTGGTAGGTTTTAGCCCGCGCCCTCAGATCAGTTGGACGTGGCTGTGATTACAAGAGGTAAAATGATATAAATTCTGTTCGTTTTCTCACACAAACCACTCGTTTCATGTCTTAGGCCATCAATGTGTACTTACATTTACGAGTCATTCAATCATGTTTAATCTGGACTTCTCTGTGCATGCTCTTTGAGGTGGTGACCATAGACCTGCATTATATGAACGGTTTGACCTAAAAATATAAAAATAGAAACTACTAAGACTCCTACATCTTGGAAGCCCTTGAGGTAAGATAAAACATACCAAAAAAAATTTCAAAGTGAACTACCCCTTTAACATATTGGCAAGGGAAAGCATTGACGGTTAATGTTTTCAGCTTAATTTCGACGGTTAATTTTATCGTAAAGCACACTGTCTTATTTGAGTCATTTGAACTTTTTTTTTCTTTGTTCTTTAATTCCTTTTTAGTGCTTGTCTTCTGTCTTTAGTGTCAGAGGCCAACTCAATCTATCGGTGGGTCTGGCCGCCTTATCCTCAGTGGATTTTCCATCTTTGACTGTATTTGAGAGAAGCTGTCAGGGAGGTCTCTTGCCGTTAAGTCATCTGTCATGTCCAGACAGAAGCTTGCTCGTCACTTGTCATTTGTATCTCCTCACTTTCCTACAGAGACTTTATCTCTGTCATACATGCCAGAATTGATTTGGACCACAAGGCTGCTTGGAGTCAGGTGTTCATGTGTTGTGCGCTTCTCATTTCAAGTGCCTGTACTCGATCTATGTTGGAGCATCCTGAGATATGCCCGAGCATGTAGCTCGCTATGTGTGTGTGAGCATGTGTTCAGACAACAGGGATGACAAACAAGTCACCAACTTTTTTTTTTATATATTTTAATCAATCTCTTACACAATCTCTTCACACATCCAATTAAAATACGAGTTGTCATTCCAGGTTAGATTCCATGCAAATGTGTTCCTCTGCTTTACATAAAGTCGCATCAAGAATGAACTCATTACATTCTTAAACTCACAGTTTATGTTGCCACCAACTTGGAGGTGCTCTTGCAAGATGTATTTATGTAAGTGAAAATTACAATCTCTGTCATTCCAAGTAAATAAAAGTATCAGTTTTTTTCAGTTTGTCAAACAGCTTGACTTAAAGCTAAACGGCTAAACATGGGGGAACACAGTTGAACTAATTTTACCCTCTCCATCTTTCTCCTGTTTTTGTTTTATTTATTTATTTATTTATTACAACCCAACTTCAGAATTTCAGTTATAATTGAATAACTGTGTTTGTCATGTTGGTTTATTCAGTCTGAACACAATATCTATTGCGAGATCTGGGTGCTGGACAAAACCTCTGATCTGAAGGGTGGATGTATTAAATGCTATTTGTAGAGACTGCATGTTTGCTGTACATTTGGCCCTTCGTTCTGCCCCAAACAGAGCTCTTGACAGATTGGGTTCCTCTCCAGGTGTGAAATTGGTTGATTGGACGAAATGGCCCACTCTTCTGCCATCAGCCCTGGTGGCCTCTTCTGGGCTGTTCAGTAAATGAGTCCTCCCCCACTGACTATAATGCACAGCTCCCGATTACAAGTGCCTTTTCCACAGCCCTGCCTTTCAACATGATTAGGATTACATTTGTGTTATTAATAATACCTTTTTTTTACTTTAAACTCAAACTTATTGAATTTGACTTTTGTAATTTCAATTAAAAAATAATAATAGTATAGGACTTTTTGTTTTCCTCGATACCTCAATAATATAATTATTCAAGATGTGTTGGCAGTGATTTGGTCCTGTCATTTTCAGCAAAAGGGTAGGAGATAATAATTGCTTTCATGGAGGATTCATGCCTACAGTAGCGTGTGTGCGTGTGTGTGTGTGTGTGTGTGTGTGTGTGCTAAACCAAGTGAGCTGCTTTGCTATATGTATTTCAAAACATTTAGACACACTAACGGGACGTTCATAAAGAAGACAGTTTTCTATTACACTTTTTTCCAGTTTCTTTTTTTTTTCTTTTTTTTAGATTGTACTTTTGTCTTTAGCTTGCACATGCCACAACATTAAAACAAAACAGCACTCTAGTTATAATAAGTTCAAAGAAAAACCTTATCTTGATACCTTGAGCTTATTTCGAATTCCACTTTTTTCCAACACAAAAACACACTCGGTGTGAATGTCTAGTAAGGAATATATCCTCAGAGTTTTTTGCAATCTTAGAATGCTCAGTTCAAAAATAAATTCAAATTTATTATAAATAAAATATGATGAGTAAAATATTCCATATATTTCATTCAATGCTTAAAAAGTATGGATGAAAGCAGTTCAGTCTATTTAAAGCTGCAGTCAGTGTTGCAGACTGGGTCGATGATTTCCAGCCAAACAGCTCACCTAGACCCACCCAAAATTTTAAATGGTAAAATTTTTATTGACATACTAATCAAGGTTGATAAGCACAATTTTTTTCTCCCTAAAACAAAATAATGATGAGAAAAATAAATAAAAAGTGGATCAAAACAATGCAAATACATTAAAGAGAATTAGCATATATGACTAAAATCTCCAGGAAACTGTCAAAACAACAATCAAGAGATAAACCGATGACTTAAACCCTTGGAAAAAACACATGCATCCTTTTCAGTGTCAACAGAAAGAATAAGTAATTTTAAGTGCATTGCCCATATTAGTGATCAGAATGAGCAATAAGTGGCAGGCACAGCCAAAATGTGTTATTCGTTCACAGATTCAATAATCCGACAACACAAATAATACAAATAACAATAATGCACTCACCTTTGTGTTGATCTTAGCAATTCTTTCTTGAAGAACATGTTCTAATACATAATGCTCTTGGCACAGTCAAAAATGATTAATTGTTGCTTCAAACTTCTTTCAGTAGGTTTCATCTATATGTTTCACAAATAAACATTCATCAACTCGCACATTAATAGAGAGCCTAAGTCCCGCCCCTCCGCTTCCAGCTCATGGGACCTTATTTCGGAAAAAAATTTGTGTGGTAGTCAATGGCGGGAGACGACTTCTGAACTGTGCCCTGAATTACACGTATGATGTTTATCAATTTAAAAGCTAATTCTGAAAGTCAAAAACGTTTGTCATAAAACAGAAGAGTAACATTTAGTTTTATGTGAAATCGCTCAATGAACTACATCTCCCGGGAAGCGAAACAACAAGCAAGATCCGCTGCTCGAGTGTGTGCAGTCTGGAACAACACACTCAGGCATGACGGCGTAACTGTTACGCACTAGTAACGTAAGACTATAGAAACAATGACATTCATCAGCCTCAGTAAAGTTCGCTTCATTCATTGAGAGAAAATGTGCGCCTTTGGGGTTTGTAGTCTTTGTAATTACGTATTTTCACAGTCTTATACCTCAATGGTTTTACATCAAACTGTGACTTTCTTTACTTTAAAATGTATCTTTTAAATTGACAAACATCATATGTGTAATTCAGGCCACAATCCAAATGAAATCAAAATATTTGTTGTCTCTCGTTCATTGACTACCATACAATATATTTTTACGAAATAAGGTCCCATGGTTCGACCGGAAGGGGAAGGGACTCCCTATTGGTAAACGGTCTCTATTGGTAAGCGGAAACTTAAGCATGTTTGCTTGACTGGCAAGAACCAATCAGGTTCATTCATTGTTTATATCCGCTGATCTGTGTTTAAATGTGAATAAAAAGTATACAGGGTATAATACATTTTTTATTAAGTTAAGCAAATTAAATCTGTTCATCACACAAATCCGATTGTGTCTCTTCAGAACATTTAGACTAAACCGCAACACTGATAAAGATTGGTTTTAGTGTCGGTTGTGTAGCTGTCAATGGAGGGACAGCAAGCTCTCAGATTTCAACAAAAAGATCTTAATTTAAGTTCCGAAGAAGAATGTAAGTCTTACGAGTTACAACATCAGAGTGTGTAATTAATGACAGAATTGGATTTTTTGGGTGAACTATCCTTTTATATCATTGGCCAGCGCAGTCTCATCCCAAGACGTCATATAACTGACGTCTTGGGAGGTCTTTGACCATACGTCAATATCCGCCTTTTCAGGGTACCCTTAAATGTCGGTTAGATGACTTTATCGGATCCTAACTCTACCCCAGACCTAAACCTACCCCGTCAACTAACTGACGTTAAAGGTAAAACGTCCCAGGATCGTCATATAACCGATGTTTAAGGGTACCCTGAAAAGGCGGAGTATTGACGTATGGTCAAAGACGTCCCAAGACGTCAGTTATGTGACTTCTTAGGATGAGACTGTGTTACATTGGCTGGTCCGCCACTCTGTCAGACTGTTCTACTTTTTATGTTTAAGTGTGGTTTGGGACACTTTTTCAGCTTGTCAGACAGGCAAACCAGTTGACCAGCCACCATTTTGGCCATGCTTACAGCCATACCAGCTAAGACCAGCGACCCATCTTACTGAACGTCAATTTAACCTGCTCTGTTCATCGGTTAACAGCCAATGGTGTTTTCTGAAACATCACCACACACTATAGACCATAGTATTTATGGGCCACATGAATTGCTTCCATGTTGTACAGTCGAAGACATTCCCTGGACTTCTCTGTTAAGTCATTATAATTCCCCTTTCTCCTCAAGGGCTTATATTTTAGCAGTGCATATTCATCTGTTCTGACAGCTGTCGGAGTGGTTATGTATTTCATCAGCCTTTTCCACAGCAATCGCCCGTTATAGCTGCATGTGAGAGAATTTTCATGGAAATGAGACAGTTTAATTGGTCCCTGTGTTATTTGCATAACAAACCTGAAATAATAATGAATGGGGGACTGATCATCAACAGGGTCTTGTAAATTTCATAATATTAATAAGCAGGTTGCAAATTGCTATTATTGCAGTACATTTGTTTGGCCAGAGCATTTCATTATCACAGGAAGGGCTGAGATTTCAGGTCATTTGCTTGTCAGAACAAGGTTGGGCTCCTGTCATTGTCATTTACCAATTATATGTTGGCAGTTGGCAGGAGCACACGTAGCAATGCGACGGAAACTGAACTCTGATATCTGTCATAAGCAGTAATGAGGAAATGTGGCAGGTCATCTAGAAGGGACGGTTAGCTTCTGATTATAAAAGAAGAATCATCAGTTTCCTGGATTTATTTGTGTGTGGCTACGTTTAAAAGAGGCTGACAAAGACCAGCATCTCATTAAACATATGAGTAATTAACTGATCATTAAATAATAATAATAATAAATACATTTCTCATGTATAATGAGTTAGCACAATGGTGTCATAATGAAGTTAAACCACCTTTGATTTTCTTTTTAAATATATTGCTAAATTATTGTTTGTTAGTCATATGAATTCATTTGTGAATTTGTTTTTGTCCTACCTATTATTTTATTCACAAAACGCATCCAAATTGCAATTCACTTCTTCTGCTACATGTTCAGTTATTTTTGAGATTTTTATTTAGCATTGTATTGTGGGGATTGGCAATTACATATAGGTTCAGGTCGTAACGTGTCATGGTGCAACATTTATATTAAACAACAACAAAAGGACTTAGATTTATAGTCATGTGTTTAGGATCTAACATTACTTTTGATGGTTAAACCACATGACAAAATAACTTGCCACATTAAACTATACTGTATTTATTGTGGACACGTATGTTGAAACATGTCAAAACAATACTCCAAAGGAAAACAAGTTATAATTGGCTATATTTCATTTTAGTTAGTTCATTATAAAATTGATTTAGACGTATTATTCAAAATGTTCCCCTATTCTCTGAATGGTGTAAGAAATAAGCGTGTGTAGTTTGAGATTGTCCAGCAAGTGTTTCTCATTGTGAATGCAGCTGACAGTTTGCTAATGACTGCTGGTGTTGAAGATGAATGCCAGCACTGCATTATGGGAGGCATCCTGTTTGCGGTCAAACAGAACTTCCAAGTCATTTGTATCTAAATGGCAACATCACTTTAGCATCTGACTGCAAAACCCTGAAAAGATGGAAGACTGGGATCAGGGTGCCTGGCCATGTTTCCAGAATGTTTTGGAAGAAAACACACAAAGACGCTGATCTGTCCTCTCTTTACCTCCATGCAAGTCAAACCATTTGATCGTGCGTTCCAGTGTATTCACAGTGCCACACATTCAGCTTGAGGATTGAGCATTGTGAATTAGTTCTGTGCTGGCGGACGAAGCTAGGATCTTCATGGTGGGAAACATGGTTGTGGTGAAGTGCTCAAATCTGAACCTTTAATTCATCCGCTTCTTTTTTTCTCCTGAGCCATGGAAGCCATTAGAGATGTTATCCGAAATTACAGGCTTATTAAAAAGGCCACGCAATTCCTCGCCTTTTGTGATTGTGAAATTGGCATAAATGGAACGTTGGCAGTCTCGCAACGGGTAGCTGAGGAGATTGGTGAATGAACTCATTTATCCGGCCAAATCAAGCTTTTCAATTTCCAACTGAAAGGACGTATTCTGCATCTAGACGGATTTTGTACACATTTGCATCTCTGATTTTAGCTTTTTAGATATTAATCATCTAGCAGATAGCAGATGAGTCTATTGGCATTGCTGCTGAATGAATCGTACATTGATATCCGGCCAAATCGGCATTGCAATCGGATTATGAATTTCATGGCTCTCAAGATCCTAAAATTCACTAGAAAGTCCACAAAACGTAGAATTTCAGAGTAGTAATCAAATCACGAAGGTGTGCAGACCTTTGTGATCAACACTAGCACCTGGCAGCTGGCTTTTCAAAGCCGTCCGACTTTAATCCCGTGAAAAATCAACTGCGACTCACGCCGATCTTCACTGACTTAAATTCCATTAATATAACTTTCAGTCTGATTACACAAAGCAAATGAGGACCCAGTGGAGTGGTAAATTGATAGTTTGAGAAAGGATTGAAAGAATATGCGGTGGGTAAAAACCCTCCTGCAGCAGCCCTACTCATCTACATGAGAGACACCGTTTCGGTCCATGCACACACACACACACAATCACCTGCTGTGAGATGTGAATAATGTCTCCGGCTCGCCACCTCCACCGAGGGCCCGGCCCCCGTACTCCATTACGTTTATGAAGATATGTATCTGGAAGTTGTGTAGGAATATGAGGCTGAGCTGGAAGGGGTTTAAAAGAGAGGGTGATACGTCTCAATAAATCCATAAAGTGGGAAGCACCTCCGTTTTCCTTCCCCGCTAAGTTCCTTGTGTATTTTAGTCCTCTCTCGCTTCGTTTGAAATAAAAAAGCGCTTTCATCTGACACAGTTTTGATGAAAAGCAGAAGACATGCAGTAACACTGACATTTAGCCATATTTGGAGCTTGGGAAGCTGAAATGTTATCTCCGTCAAACAGCGTGCCCTGATCTCACTGTTCTCTGGATTCATTGGCGGTGCTCTTTTTGACTGCTTCCAACCTAGTCTGTTTTCAGCGTCTCCTCTCGGTGCAGGAACGCCCTTGCACTGACTCAGCCGCTAATACTCTGATGTCATGGCACCTGTTTCTTTCAAATTTGTTCTGATCTTTGCTTTGTTCTGCTTCGAAGCTCTCGTTTGGCGGCACCTTTCTAGTCATCTCTTGTTTCCAGCCACTTGACATTTACGTTAAATGCTGGCGTGCATCGAAAAACAAGTTTGAAAGGCGAGCCATTAAAGCCAGAAACTCCTGCCTTCGGCTGTTCTGTTTTATTAGCCTCTCTGTCGTGATTAAAGGGGGCGAACACAGCTCTCCTGCGGAAAAGGCACAGTTTTACATATATATCTCCGTGACTCCAAGTCGTCCTCGCATCTGCTCCTTGGCGGGCCGATATGACTATTATGAGATGAAAAAACAGCCTCATGCTGTCTATAGCCACATAACCACAATCAAAAAGGACTAAGCCTTTTCACCTGGGGCTGGGAGTGAACTGAAACTGGTCTTTTCCCTGTGACTGTCTGCAGAGATTAGTATTGATTCACCCCTTTTAGATGACTTTGTCGCACCTTTGCTGGGCAGTTTTAATCTGGCAATGTACCAACAGCGCTGGGGAGCCACTCCTCTCTCCCTCTGAGTGTATAATCTCCATCTTCATGATGGTTCCATCATGGCGTCCGCTCGGCAGGAACGAACTGACCTATTTTTCATGGTATTAGCCATTGTGCGGCACAATCACTGGGGTGCTAAGACCGAGCACAGGTTCAGCATTTGTTTTGTTTGCTCTTTTAAGTATAGCACAGCATTGAGAATAATAAGCAGTATATTTTACATTACATTTTCGGGAGACGCTTTTATCCAAAGCGACTTACATTACATTTCAAGGTACACGTTTTTACAATCTTATCCGTTCTTGGTTTTCCTGGAAATCAATTTTCCTACTGTATGGTTGTGTGTGTGTGTGTTTGTCCATATTAGGGATTTATTGACTTCTGATCCATATCAGGGCTGTTTAAGCATTTATTTTTAAACTGTATCGGCTACACTAAGTCTGATTGTCGAGCCCGTTGTCGTCCTTTGGCATCATATCAGGTGGACGCCATATGACATTTGAGCCCGTTCTCATCCCAAAGCGCTATATACAACGCTTTTGCCAAAGCGTAGACATCCGACACACATGGCACCCTTTAGCGTCAAATGAAACGCAGATATATATGGGGAGAAGGCGCCTCCTCAGTGGTTCTAACCCTAACCCTACACCAGACCTAAACCCATAACCAAAGCGTCTCATTTGACTCTAAAGGGTGCCATCATGTGCGTTGGATGTCTACGCTTTGGCAAAAGCTTAGTATATGATGCCTTAGGATGAGAATGCGTTGGACATTTTGTCGAAATTCTATGCACATGGCAGCCTTTAGCGTCAATATATCACGCAGAACCCAAGGGCTCATACAGGTGACTGGCATCCTTTAGCATCAATATGAGATGCAGACCGTACCCAGACCTAAACCTACCCATAACAGTGTGTGTTATATTGACACTAAAGCAGTGTTGTGCCTGAACACGTTCATATTTTGGATGAACGAGAACTGAACGTACTGTATTACTGCCTGATGAACATTACTGTGAACGCGTACATTCTGGTGTGTGTGAACGTGCGCTCTCTCAGTTTGACTTCATTCAATAGGGTGCCAAATTTCTATAGAGCCTTCCAGGCTAAAACCCGGCTAATACACACGTAAACAGGCCTTAATGTGTAGCGAAAAAAGTCAATCTGGCAACACACGCCACCAGTGTCATGCCGCGGCCGCCGTCGACCGAGTAGCGTGCAGGGAGGCATCGCATGATCATTTAAAATGGTTTCATTACGAGTTCGGCAAGGATGGGAAGAATCTTACATTTCTACGCAAACTTTACCCATCGATAAAATAATTGTTGTCTGTGGTTGTATATGGGCTGTGGCAATAAAAATATAAAAAAGACAGCTTGCAACATATGGACAAAAAGACCTATGAATAAAACTGAGTTCATTTTTTTTTTTTTGAAGTATGAACTATAAACTGAACTAGTTAATTTAAAAATGTGTGAACTTAACTTTGAACTAGTTCATGTAGAAAGTAAACTTTCCCAACACTGCGCTGAACGGCTGCCATGTGCATAGTATTTCAACGAAATGTCATATGGCATCACCTATATGACGGCAAAGGATGAGAATGTGTTGGATCATCACGTTTGGGTTTTGTTTCATGTTCTTGCTTCATGTCTGTAATGTGAACCCCTGTTCTTATAGAATACTTGACTGACAGCAATGAACCAATGACAGCACAGAACACATGGCAGGATCACATGACAAGAACAGGGGATCACATGACAGACATGAAACAAGAACATGAAACAAAACTGTTTAGCATATCCGATGCACACTTTTGTAACAAATCACTCAAAAGTAATTTATTTACTGTTGATTTTTATCTTCCGTAAGACTATCCGAGTCATTGTTGCCATAACGCATTGCTGTGGGTTGTGTTTTGCTTCATGACACCGCAAGCTTCATGCTTTCTTTCGGCAATTATTCTGCTTATTGAACACATATTATACAAAAGGTTTATATCAGTACTCCCATATTCATAATTGTGACCATAGTCTATTTACGATGTCTACCATTGTAACCTATGTTTACATCTACCAATGTCTGTATAGGGCTTATAAAGGCCTATAAATATAATTACTGTAGTAATTGTTATTTTGAAATTACTCTGTGAATTGCCCCTTTATCACATTTGAGCCCCTGATAAACTCTTTGAACAGCTCTGTATATACATTGGATTGATTTTTAATAACTTTAATGTACTTGAAGTGTGTACCGAAGTATTGGATTCGGACTTGGTATTGGCAGATACTTGATATTTAATGACTTGGATCGGATTGAGACAAGTGTCCACACACGTGTATTCAACATTTTTAATAGTACATTTATAAGAGATTTTTCCTTTTTTCTTTATCATGAGCGCTCTTATTTGTCATTGACCCTCATAACACACAGATGCCTGTTGCACGGCTCTCCAGAACAGCAATGCACTGCCATTAAATTGTGCTTGTTATCGACACTAGGTTTTCTCTTTTGTTCTGTGGTGTTAACACCCACATAGCCATGACCTCTGTGGGACAGAGAGGAGCAAAGGAGCGTGGGAGATGTAGTTTAGGTCAGAGGCAGCTCTTAATGGATTATCCTACAGCAGAAGAGTTTCCTCGTTCAGACGGGAAAGCATGTCTCCGGTATTGACATTGTGGCTGGTTTAGGGGTTTAAAAACACCAAAAGTTTTAAGAGAGAGCAAAGGTCATGGTAAGCTTGTCCAGCTATTCATTACTGCTTAAGGGTGACACTCGGTTTTCCAGTGTGTATGTGCACAAACTTACAAAACAAACCTGAATGGAAATAAAAGCTGCTGTTTTTAAACGACAATTTCCTCAGCCAATGTTGTTTTATCTTGATCAAAAGAAATTAACTTTTCAATTGCATTTACTTGCAAACATCAGTTGGTAACACTTTACAATACGTGTGCACTAATATGCATTAATTCATGCTTAACTAATGCACAGATAATCATTAGTTAATGTATAACTAATGAAGAACTAAACCATTAATTAATGATTACTGCATCAGCAACTAATAAAGTGTCTATATGATTAATACATTAAGTAATACATGAATTGCTATTAATTCACTGTGTCATTGTGTATTAATTCCTTAATAACTTATTTTATTAACTAATAGTGTAAATTAATGTGTTAATTACCACAATTAGTCATAGCTATGCACTTCAACTTCCAGTTGTCTGCCTTAATTAATCATTAGCTAATGATTTGCAAAGGTATCATTATGTTATGACTTTACTTGTTGAGGCACATCATTATTAACTAGTAATTTAGTAATTGTAGTAATTTGCACATGAATTTGCATTAACAATTAATTAATTAATCATGTATTAATGCATATTAGTGTACCTGTCATATTATCTGGAAGTTGAAATACAAGGCTTTGGCTTATTCTGGTAATTAACATATTAATTAACAGTATTAGTTAAAAACATGAGTTATTATGGAATTAATCCACAATTACATATTTAATTAATAACAATTCATGTATGAACTAATACATTAACCTTACATACTCTTAATTAGTTCCTAATGTGGTAATCATTAATGAATAGCTTAGATAATCATAAGTAACACATTAATTCAGTATTATCTGTGCATTAGTTAAGCATGAATTAATGCTTATTAGTGCACACGTATTGTAAAGTGTTACCACATAGTTTTACATTAGTAAGTTGGTGTCAGATGTTTAACACTTTATATCTACTTTTTTTGTTACTTTGTTATTAACTTTAATATTTGTTTAACGTTTCCTTATTATCCTAATTTAGTTTTGGAGGTCTCCTACAAAAATGATTAAATTCATCCAAGGTCAAAAAACACTTTAATTTTCTCATAATATATAATAATTAACAATATTGCACATCACTTCTTTTCTCACATTATCGTAATTATGAGATTTCACACAACAACACTAACCAAACTTTTCCAGTTTCAGCTACAACTACAATATTTGAGGACAGATCAATGTTGACGAAAATGTAAATGAAATGTATGTATGTAAACATTACACTAATGTAGGCTATATATATATATATATATATATATATATATATATATATATATATATATATATATATATATATAAACATAAATATATGTAGGTAGTGAAGAACACAGAGAAAATGATTATTATAGTCTAATAGTGAGTCTAATAGTTTACCGTTACTGGTGTTTTACTATTGGCTTTTCTTATTTTGTATTGCACACAGAAGAGTCAAAAATTGTGCTTTGTGTTAATTGTCTTCATTTTAGAGCGAAAATTCTGATGTGTCGGAAGATATCCTGACTCTGTATTTAGTTTATTTTGGATTCTCTTACTTCGATAACAGAAATCCAAAGAGTTATAATGAATAAATCAAAGAACCCCATTTATAATTGCTATTTCCTGCGTTTCATTTCCCTGTGGCCACATATATTTATTAATATTTTGGGTAGGCCTACAGGTTTGAACTGAATCCTTACTACATATGCATATATAATCACAAATAGCAGTATAAGAACTAACAGTGATAATGAACAGTAATTTCTTCCCTCATCTGAAATGGTAGACACATTCTCATGTGTGCTGTACCAGCTGAAGTCACAGCTTAATTACTTTTGAACATAAAGTTGATTCAAATGTGCCTTAGTGTGTTCTCAAATCTACCAACCTCAAGGTTCTCCAGAAACACATTATGGAACTGCAACGTCTCCATATTGTCTCATCAGCCCGTTCTTCTTGAAGGCTATAATTCACACAGTTAGCGAGGCTCGGGTGGGCCGTGCGTCTGCTGCAGATAAGCACATGTTCCGGATGTACTGGTGTGAGCTGCAGGGTTGGAGGTGGAGGCGACTTCACAGTATGCTCTGTATCTCTGTTAACGGCAGGTTCATTAGCTCTAATGGGACACTAGATAAAAGTCAGGGTGAATTCTCCCAGGCCCCAGGGTCTTCAGCACAAGGGCAATTAAAAACACAGATTGTAGCATAAAAGCCATTTTAACTTTCGGTAAATGCTCACTCATCCCTCTCACGTAGGGTCGTCCCCTCGGGTATGTGGACGAGGAACGTTGGAGCTGAGAAACCGTTGGGAGGCTGATTTTTTTTTACATTTTACAGAAAAATCTGAGGAAAGATCAAATTTCCTGTCTCCAAATTAAACTGAGAATATTCATAAGTTGCATAAACTAAAAGGGCGTTTTAGATCGGTACACCACACACATATTGTCAAGCAATATTATGTGATATAATATTGCGTATGCTTCTTCAATATGAAAGATTAGCTCTCATGCTTTCTTTTAGAATGTGTTCAGAAGTATTTTAAATGAGTAACTCAATCAGTTCAAATGCAAATTATGTCACCCCTTACTCTCGTTGTTCAGAATCCTTATGATTTTTTTTTTTTCATTTTATTTACAATTTTTTTTAGTACAGTGAAAATATAAAAGATAATTATTTAATGTTATACCACATTTGTACCAGTATGACTGGTAAAAGGCAAGGAGAGTTTCCAAAGCGGTATACCTATTAAATTCAAACAAAAACACTTGGTTACTTTGTTAGGCTGTACAGACCTCAGCAAACTACACTTGACATTAACATTCGCCAACCCGCCAAATTATGTTTTATTAACAAAGTTTGGGAGGAGAACGTTCAGATAATTAACCTAGTTAACATAAGGAGCACATCAGGAATGGGGGAGTACTCTGAGTTTGGGCCAAATTTCGAGCTTGTCGATGCCTCCGGCCACGTTCCGACTGCCAAAGGAACTTTATTCCTTGTCCCTGAAGGGAGTGGTGAGAACTTTGGGCATGTATCCGCCTGAACTCAAGGCACGACTTCACTGACCAAAAATTGATGAACACAACACACTCGACGAGCCACAGAAATATGGCCATGCCCTTTTTTGCATATTCCGGAGGGAGGGTTGATGTAAATGTCTGGGTTAGTGACGTCTAAAACCCAGCTGTAGTCCCAATCGAGTCTTTGTATGCAATATACTTCCTGATTTTTAAAAGACAGAAAGAAAGATATCTCTGCTTACACTAAACTTTCAGCACTGCAACTTTGTAGATCCTGGTTTATGCACCAACAGCAACATTACACACTATTTAAAATGAAAAAATGAAATCGCAATCAACCCCTTTTAAAAAATTGTTCTTTCACAGAAGGATGATTAGAGCGATCGATCGCTGTCACAACCGATCGCCTCTGAAGCAAAAAATGAACGTGAGTAATGCCAGTCATATTCATACCGTATGTCCAGGTGTGACTTGGCATGCAAATCGCACTGGCCAATATCCATTGGCATGTTTAGTTACCACTTGGAGACAATTAGGCTTCCAGGCGAGACCCCATGACGTCAGTAACTTGACTGACTGAACTGGTTTGATTTCAGGATGAACATTTGTTTTTCCCAATTACATTGAAAACAAAACATCAGGCAGATGTTATCATGTTTCAGGCTGAAGGTCTCTGATGAAGCCTATAATAGTTTTTTATTTTTTTTTACTGTTTTGTACACCAGCACCAGCCAAAATCTTGTCCCGAGATATTTTCCCATGAACATTTGGGGCGTAATGAGCGCCGTTCATCTTATTTGAGTTACAGCAAAA
This sequence comes from Hybognathus amarus, assembly GCA_030378365.1. Lineage (NCBI taxonomy): Eukaryota > Metazoa > Chordata > Actinopteri > Cypriniformes > Leuciscidae > Hybognathus > Hybognathus amarus. The sequence continues at coordinate 846,682 of JAQIUQ010003432.1, forward strand.
CATTAAAGGTTCCTCATCTAGTTTAACGACACAGTGTCCATAACAGCGGGAGTCTCCTGCAAGCTTCTATGTGGACTAAATGATTCTGAGACCAGTGAAAGAGATAAATTAATACTGTTCCTTCTCTTGTCAGGATTTATTTATTCATTGTTGAGACACTCATTAAATGCTCGGCAGCAATTAAAACAGCAAGCATAAATCTATCTCTGAGCGGATGGTAATTAGTTGCCTTGGTGATCATTCTTGGAGTTATCTTCATGTGCAATATTAGGATCATGTAGCGGTTTGCATTTTTCCAACGTATTCTCTTCAGTGAGTTTTTTAAATGCTGCTCATGATGGAGAAACATGTCCTCTGAGATTAGAGGCTTTATCTGCAAACTTTCCACTAAGTGAAAACATTTTAATGATGTTTCCACCGACCATATCTGCAAACATTTATCTTGTTCATCACGAGTGCAGGTGATTCTTTGAAAAAATAATGCTGAATGCAAATAAAAAAGGCATTACTGTTGCAAAATAAACAAGCCTTCAGAATATGTCTAACCATATATTCATACAAAATAAGCAAAGACGTCATAATCACGTCTCTGCAAACCAAGAAGTTTTCCATGCTTGCTTTGAAGGTGAAATTCTACAGATGAGAAATGAACAAATCAAAGTTGATTGAGGATGCCTGCAGCTGGATGGAGGCACATAATGCAGCTGTGACTTTGATAGAAGCAGTTTTGTTTTGTTTTTCACAGATTCAGATTGGTCTATTTTGAAATCCCTGGAGGTGTGTATGGTCTTTTCAGACATCTAATGCCTTTGTGTTTGTGTCCTTCAGTCATCAAACAAAGAAAAAAATGTATTGACATTTGTAGGCATTGATACTAGATAAAAGTAGAGAAAGGGAAGGAGGAGATAGAAATAGAAACATAGACAGTTAATGACCAACATCTACTCCAAACACGCCACATAAAAAGCCAGCTGTCTTTTAATAAGAGCTTTATCACTTTAATCTAAGACCGTGTGACGGTGAGCACGTGGTGTATTACGCCTGTCATATGCAGTTTGGATCTTCCATACATCAGACCTGTCCATCTTCCTTCTGATTTGCCTCATCACTTTTGTGTCAATTGTTTTCATCTGACTTTTATCTGTGTTGTCATTTGCCAGTCTTAGCACCATTGTGACCAGTTCTCCTCTGCCTACTGGCATTCCTAAGGTACACTTTAGCATACTAAAAAATCACATTTATGTTCAGTTTGTGTCATATGCATGGACTTGTTTGTTTGTCTTCAGCCACATCAGTCACCATGGACACTAATCCTCCACCACTGCTCATAATTTAGTTTGTTATCTCTGTGTATTTAGTTCCTTTGTTTTCAAACTTCAGTGTTTGTCATTGTGTGTGTATGTTTGTGTTAATAGTACACACTGTTATAGCAACTACAAACTAGGCTACATTGACAATTTGATGCTGTCTCTCCATCCTTCGTCCTTATCTTGTCACAAAGTTTCAGAACATTTAATTGATTGTAATTGCAATTAAATGAAAATGTATTATTGTTTAAATGATATACAATTGGTCTTAAACTTGGTTAAGCCTACTCCAGTTATCTTTCAAATATAGTGAAGCCTACTGCCAAATGCACTGACAAGCATTTAACCAAAGTTGCTGACGTAAGTATTTTGTTGGAAATAGTTTTTAAATACTTTTTTAATTAGACTTTTGTGATAATGTAAATGCATTTAAAATATATTAACTGTAAATGTAATGTTGATTAAAAACTACATTTGAGCTCATCAAGTCTCTTAAATGTTCAAGTGTTTAAAAATAGATTATTAAAACTTAAGATTTAAAATGTACTTTAAAGAAAAATTTGACATTACTACAAAGTGCATGTATACAGTGTAAAGTAAAATCTTTACACTTAAATGGCATTTTATTACATTCAAATAAAAATACATCATTTTCACAAGGATAGCTTATACATTTTCAGGTTCCGTAAATTTAAGCACAATCAACAACGTGTGGCATACTGTAAAATAGATGTTAAAATTGACTCGTCCCTCCATTTCTGTAATAAAAAAGTAAAGGTTATGGTGAGGCACTTATAATATAAATGGAGGATTTGTGGAGAATTTAAATGTAGAAAAGTGATTTTTTTATTTTATTAAAGTTTAATATTTATTAAAGATAAATATTATTCATAATTATCTGTTTATACCCAACTAGTTTATTTTATCAAATCATTTTATGGTTTATGGTCTCACATTGTCAAAGCAATGAAGTTGTAAAACTGGTTATAAATTTTCCGAGAAATGTTTCTTTTTCACCTTCATCATGTTAACACACTTGAAATTGGCCATTTATCCACTTCCACACTGTAAGTGCCTCATGCAACCCACATGCTTGTGTTTGTGTGTGTGTGCGTACAAGTTGAAATTCATTTTTGTGGTAATCAACATTATTCCACAATTGTTGGCGATCTAGCTCAACTCTGTACTGAACCCAGAATATTCCATTTAGACACCAGATGTTATGTTGGCCTGACAACCTGAGGCTTTGAAATGTCTTACTCTATGGTCTTCTAGATAAAGCTACATCCTCCTCAACTCAGTCTATCATTCCTTCAATTTTCTTGTACAGCTGATGATTACCTGACGCAAGTCTGTGAAATCTCATATGCTGTGTCCGAAATCTCCCATTACTCACTATATAAGTGGACTATATAGTGAGCTTGCCATTTTGTAGTGTTGTCTGAATGTATAGTGATGATTATTATACCCTATATAGTCCACTAAATGTATCCCAGAATACATTTTGAAAAGTAGTGTACAACCAATGGTCACTATCCTAAGCCCTACATACCATCATGAATTGCGCTGATCGTAAAAATAAGTTATAATCATGTGTGGAGTAGCGCATTATAACAAAAACGGCCAGAAATCACTTTTAGTTTTTAAATTTTGGAGAAATAAGCTCAATATAATGTAATGTATTTATTTAAAAAAAATCTATTTAGCCCATAGCCGGCTCGGCACCAGCTGATAGATGATGTAATCAACGGCGTCCGAAAGTGGCTTTTAGTTTTTTTTTTTCAAATAACCATGCATAAACAATATTCTCTCAAAAATACGAACATGTACATACATGTTTCTCACATGGTATCCCTGTTTGTTCTAAATAGAGTGTAATGACATCTTTTCCATTAACATGTTTATAAGCAACTAAAAAAAGCACAAATGTCAGGGCATGTCAAAACATCTCAAGGACCCCCAAATACAACTTAGACCTCAGAGGGTTAAGGGTTACAATGTTCTATGACTTTAAATAGGATTTGGGGGATATTGCGAAGAACAGCGCAGAGAAAACAGACTGCATCAGTTGTGATAGGGCATAGGGAAAGAGAAAGATGAGATGCACTCTTTGCTGTGGCCAATTCATGATGTTGCCTCCGATTGTTCAATAAAACAAGTGTTGTAATCACCAGAGATCCTTTTCAGTGTCCTCCCTACAGTGGTGATAACAGAACGAAGCCAAGAACCCATGTAACAGAACTGTAAAGCTAGAGGATAACTATTGCGTTATCAACAAGTTATCAACAAGCAACATGACAGCAACCACCTAATACGTACTGTGTGTGTGTGTGTGTGTGTGTGTATATATACAGCTATGGAAAAAATTAAGAGACCACTGCCAAATCAGCAGTTGCTCTGGATTTATTATTTATAATGTAAATAATAAATCCAGAGCAAGTGCTGATTTGGCAGTGGTTTCTTAATTATATATATATATATATATATATATATATACACTCACCTAAAGGATTATTAGGAACACCATACTAATACTGTGTTTGACCCCCTTTGGTCTTCAGAACTGCCTTAATTCTATGTGGCATCTGATTCAACAAGGTGCTGAAAGCATTCTTTAGAAATGTTGTCCCATATTGATAGGATAGCATCTTGCAGTTGATGGAGATTTGTGGGATGCACATCTTGGGCACGAAGCTCCCGTTCCACCACATCCCAAAGATGCTCTATTGGGTTTAGATCTGGTGACTGTGGGGCCATTTTAGTACAGTCAACTCATTGTCATGTTCAAGAAACCAGTTTGAAATGATTCAAGCTTTGTGACATGGTGCATTATCCTGCTGGAAGTAGCCATCAGAGGATGGGGACATGGTGGCCATAAAGGGATGGACATGGTCAGAAACAATGCTCAGGTAGGCCGTGGCATTTAAACGATGCCCAATTGGCACTAAGGGGCCTAAAGTGTGCCAAGAAAACATCCATTACACCACCACCACCAGCCTGCACAGTGGTAACAAGGCATGATGGATCCTTGTTCTCATTCTGTTTACGCCAAATTCTGACTCTACCATCTGAATGTCTCAACAGAAATCGAGACTCATCAGACCAGGCAGCATTTTTCCAGTCTTCAACTGTCCAATTTTGGTGAGCTCTTGCAAATTGTCGCCTCTTTTTCCTATTTGTAGTGGAGATGAGTGGTACCCGGTGGAGTGTTCTGCTGTTGTAGCCCATCCGCCTCAAGTTTGTGTGTGTTGTGCCTTCACAAATGCTTTGCTGCATACCTCGGTTGTAACGAGTGGTTATTTCAGTCAAAGTTGCTCTTCTATCAGCTTGAATCAGTCGGCCCATTCTCCTCTGACCTCTAGCATCAACAAGGCATTTTCGCCCACAGGACTGACGCATACTGGATGTTTTTGCCTTTTCACACCATTCTTGTAAGCCCTAGAAATGGTTGTGTGTGAAAATCCCAGTAACTGAGCAGATTGTGAAATACTTAGACCAGCCCGTCTGGCACCAACAACCATGCCACACTCAAAATTGTTCAATAAAAATGTTAAGATGAAGTCATGGAGATGGTGTGAGCATGGACTTTACATGTTACAACACGAGCTGGATGTGAGTCTTCTGTCAGCTCGCTATCTGGTTGGGTATTGTTTAATGTCACATGATAATCTCCAGAGCATGCATGCGTTTGTCCTCAGTGTTCTCCCACACAACAGGATTGTGTGTATGTACATCTGGCCCTTAGTGTCATCTTTCTCTCTAAAGGGCAATTTTCCTCTGTTATGAATGCAACTCTGACATCCTCATCCAGAGCACTGACTGACGCATTGGGTCGCCATGATAGGAAACCAAGCTGTTATCCAACAACTCAAAGGCACACAACATGCTAGGAACGAGAGGTCCTTGGGAGAGCTCCCACTGTAACCCCTCAAAGTTAACCACACTCGCTGCTGTGCTTTACACACAGGTGACGTGCTGGGAAACTTTAGCCTTTAAGAGAAAGGTTAGTCACGACAGGCATGTCAACATGGTCATGTTCTCAGAATGTAAACATGAACCATCCACAAATGCAGTCTCAGCATGCCTACGGCCCAGACATGTGAGATGTCCGTGGCTGTCAGGGAATGACCGCATCCATGAAAACATGGACAGAGAGGTATCTTTAAAAAGATGCTTGCCATCTGCTTGCTCATTTAGGAAAACTGCTCTTTTAACTATTGTGAGAGCCCAAAGGTGGGATTGCTGCACTTGATTCTTTCTGTGAAAGCACACCGCTGAATGTGCCATCTCTCCAACACAGAATATATCCTCTTGTCAATGAAGGCCTATTGGCAGAGCACTGACAAACACTTGGCTCCAATGCAAAAAGCTGAATGAATGAGTTCCACATGAGCTTATATGCCAGTATGAATGGGGGGAGCTTCTCATGCAAATCTCACTCGTCAATGACCATAGTCCCACTGGGGGGTGTATAAGCTCAAGCTGAAGGTGCTTCCTCCACTGCGGACAGCAAGCCAAATACATTTAACTTTATTTTCTTAAAGATTATATGGGCAAATGAACTTATGAATTGGGGTTTTGACCTAAGTTTTCTGGATTTTGCTTAATCTTACATCTGCTTTGAGCCTGTGGTTGATATTTGGTGTATTTACTGCAGAAGTATGGCCTTGATATGTTTAAGAAACCATCAGACTGAGGCAGAGCCAAAGTGTGTTTGTGAAATTAAAAAGCACTGATGCAAAATACTGGGCAATAAGGGCAAGCAACTGAGGGGTGTTTACCCTGATTTAAGCATCACTGATGCAGGAAAGAACTGATGAAAACTTTCTCAGTGACAGAGACAATGTCAGAAACCACAGAGTATTAGACACATACAGATGAAGGAAGGACACCGGAGTGATGTCGTGTCACAAGTGAATTTGCACCCTTGACTGCACAGTTAGGAAATTGTGTTTGTCTAGTTAGGAACAGAATGTGTCATTTCCTCTGTTGCATGTCCAAAAAGAGAGAAAGACAGAGGACAAGGAAGGAAATATCAAAGTTGCCACAGTAAATATGTCTGAATACTGCCAAAAAAGAGAGACCACCTATACATTTAACATGACTTTAAAGAGGTTTATGATTGAGGCCTCTTGTTTTTCCACAATGCCTTTTTATGAGATAAAGCGTGATATTACTTAAAGTGTATTAAGAATCGATTAACAGCCACTGAATGAAATGATATTGATAAGATCACAGGAGAGCTCAGGACAAACTACTGGAACTAGATTTATCCACCGGTCCTAAATTTGAAGCAGGGAATCAATTATTCAGATGCCAAACTTTCTTTACTTCCCTGCAGAAGGCAGTCACTGAACCTTACCAATACGGAAATTCTCCCAAAGACAAATTATGAACTCATTTTGTGGAATTCACATTCCAAACCCAGACAAGACGTATCTTCCACATCAGTTGTGCTGCTTGCTAAGGCAAATGAAAATACTATCATTATTGACTCAATACCATGTCTATCAAAACTGCATGAATTTATTTCTTCTATAGAACACAAAATTAGATATTTTGTAGAATCACACTGGTATTTTTTCAGAGATGTTTAAAAAGAAGAAAAAACACCCATACAACTTGTTTGTGTGAAACGTATTCAGAAGACATGATAGGTTTGTGCAAGGAACAGAATAAGTTATTGAGATTTAATGTGCGTCAGGGCACTGCGCTTTGGAATTTTTTAGACATGGGAAAGTCTTGCGCACTCAGACGTGCACACACTCTCAAGTGGCCAAGACTGCAAGTGTGAGTATTTGGAAAGTCCAGAGATCACCACTTACTTCAGCAATAAAAAAAAATAATAATAAAAATTAAACACAAATGTTATGTTTTAACTAAAGACTTTTCTCATTCAATTGGATCATTGAATGTTAGCATCAAAGACATTAGTTACTAAAGTCAAAGAAGATTAATTACATAAAGTATTTGTATTATTTAACATATTTAATTATGGCAAGTTTGTATAATATTCTAAGTTTGCATTTCATTTTCATTCATTTTGAGGAAAACTGATTCTGTATTTGTACAAGTGAGACATTTAGTACTGTAATAAAACTATCCTGTTCACACAGCGCCTCTGCATTTACTTCCAATTTCTCTTAAAATGAGAACTGGAGAGGTGTCAGTCAATGAAGGTATTTAGAGATGTATTGATTTAGTGTAGTTACTGGTTCATATTGAAAAATATACATTATATGTATTTTGTCAGCAGGATTTTTTTTTCTAAATGAATTAAAAGAATTACATTTTTGTTTAAGTATTGTTGATTTTGTCGTGTTCAGTGTTTTGTCAGATATTTCTAAAATAATTGTTAATGCAGCCTTTAAGAAAGTTTAAACCATTATTGTCGGCATCACAATAAACTGTTAATGTATAGAACAGACCTTTGTGAAGATTTTTCAAAATGTCTCATTTCACTCATTTTATTCAGAGAAAGTAAAACAGTCATGTAATGTTTACTTGTGCCAGACATGTGGTAAGAGATACCGGTCATCCGTGTGTTATATGCTTGCACTTTAATGAAATGTGACTTTGTCCAGTTGTATTAGCTCTAGAAGAAATTACTCTTGGCTTAGGAGGCTCGGGAACGCAATTACATAATGATGGCTGGCAAACACATCACCTGCTGTTGTGCTTGTTTTCCTCCAATCTGAAAATGGCAGTTCCCTTTCGAAAGGGACCTCGCACTGCGTCAGAACCAAGGGTGTAATCCATCAGCCGGAAGTTGAAGCCTCGCTTGAGTCGGCATTGTAGCAGAACTTCACCTGCTGTTAGCATCCCATTGACTCCCATTCATTTTGGCGTCACTTTGACAGCGAATAACTTTACATCTGAGGCGTCCAAAGACTCCATTGTCAATTATTTATTTCTAAAGAAACACGACAATGTATAAAAGGCTCAATTACCTTGGATCTTATGTTATGGCCCCGTAGAAGCAGTTATAGTAAAAAATAGGCTAACGATTGTGTCATAACGTATCGACTCTCCGTCGCACAGTAGAGAAATTACTGTATAGACAGAAGGAGAAGCTCACAGGCAATCGTGGGGACGTGGAGGCATAAAGTCTGCTAAAGTCGGGAGTAATTCTACTGAGGCCACCGCTCTGTCAGAGCTCCAGGTAGAAATATAAAGTCAAGCATTTACCCTTTGCTACCCATAGCTCGTGCCGATATCACCCTTCACCACCCAGGATCAGGTCGAGACAAGTTAGTTAATCCCACCCACTTGGGATGGCTGACTGCTCCCTTAGAGCCGACGCACTGCCTGGGCTGATGCCTGTGACATTCGAAGTTGTAGGCCTTACAGTAGGTCTCCTTGATAGTCTGGTAGTGTAAGATTGTACTCCCCTTGCTTTAAAGGGTCGATAGTACTTCTGCTGAGTACACTGCCTGTTGGCAATAAAACCTTAGAGCTGGAGGCACTTCCCTTACTAGGGTCCCTTTCAGAGTGCCCAGCCTCCACGGGTCTCTAAAGCACCATGTCGATCCAGGATCAAATAGAGTCAGTCCCCTCGTTTGCAAGTGTTAAAAAGCGCTATGCTGAGTTCTACTCTCCAGGATGCCCGTCTCTTTGATACGGTAAGGCAACCTCCACAAGTAAGGCAAGTAATCCCAGAGACTTTGAAAGCAATGTGAAATAAGTAAAACCAGGCCTACAGAGATGTCTGTGAGAGCACCTGACTTCTGTGACTAGCTCTGCTAACAGTCCTGCTACCAAATAGGTAGGCCTTGACAAGCCCCTTGAAGGCAGATCCCCAACGAGTTGGATGTTTAGCTTTGCAAAGGCAAAACCTTGCCCAGAGCCTGTTCAATACTTATCAGGTTGTGAGTACAGTGTTACAGAATCTATCTGAGGATCATTCTGTATGAATACTTAAGCTCCCTAAGTCTGGTTGGAGGTCGAAGGACTCTCCCAGAGGTCTCCCTGTTAGATCAGGTCTAAAGCTGGAGGCGCTCCCCTATTAGGGTCCCTTTCAGAGTGCCCAGCCTCCACATGGCTTTGAAGCACTGTGTAGATCCAGTATTGGGGAGAGTTACTCCCCTCGTTCCATTTTCTGCAGTCCTCCCTCTCGGATGCCTCCACAAGTGAGGCAAAATATGTTAGAGACTCTGTTTAGGATATAGACAGGTTGTTGTTGGCAAGACTAGATCATTAAATCATACCAGGTTAGCCTCCCTGTTGGCATGTGGGGTTGACTTCATGTCCCCCTCAGAAAGCAACAGGACAGGACTCATTTAGACCCCGAGTTGGAATTTGTTGGTTCCAAAGCCTTTGAGTAGCATTGGTAGGCCTTCATTGTATCGGAGGCCTCATTGAGGCTTATAGCTTGGGCAGTGACCGTAGGGAAAACTGTCACTGACAGCCTGTATGTGACCCAAATGGGCAGTGTTTTTGGCATTTCGGTGAAACTGACGGGTTTTTTTTCACAGCCATAATTTGGCATCCACTCCCCTCAGCATGGTTGATCATGGGTAAATCATTCCCCATTGGATTTTGATGCAGTGTGAGTTCCCTTTCGAAAGGAAACGTCTCAGGTTACGACTGTAACCTATATTCCCTGAGAACAGGGAACGAGACACCATCTTTTCACCATGCCTGCTGAACAGTCCCTTCGGATGATAAGTTGTTAAGTTCTCCAGGTTCCCTTTATATATATTTCCGGGTGATGCCATAGGCTGTCGGTGGCCAATCGGATTCCCATGATTAGATGTTTCAGACACCGGTTCATGCGGAGGCGTTCCCCATAAGATTCTGACGCAGTGTCTCGTTCCGTGTTCTCAGGGAACATAGGTTACAGTCGTAACCCGAGATGTTTTTCAGCCTTAGGTATGTTGCCAAAGTGAGAACATGTGTGGTTGTTGTTGGTGAGGAATTTATCACATATATGACTGTGTTTCGCACATTTGAGAGGTGGGACTCTGAGACTATTTTGTCTCCCCCACTGCTGGCACAATAATTCTTCCTGCAGCATCCATGAATCTGTGCCTATTAGGCCCTGTAACCATATGGTGCTTGCTAACTACACCTCATCAAGGTGGCTCTGAGATTTGCATCGCATGCTGAGGCCAAGCCATTTCGCTCACTATACAGCAATCTGTCTGCGTTAACTGTTTTATCTGAGAGGACTGAAAGTGTTACATTTCTGTTTAGTGGGCAGCATTTTTAATGTGGTGCATGAATATATTCTAAAAACAAGGGGGTTAAACCATTTGTTTTACTTTTTGATGCGTTGGACCCAAAGTATGTACTAAAATGTATAATATATTGGGTAAGATGGCGGAAGATCAAGTTAGAAAGTGAGAAAGAGCCAAAGTGTTATTTATGAAAATAAATCAAAATATTTGCTAATTTAGTTTGTATTACTTAGCAAATTGCAAAATTGTAAAAAGCAAGAAGCCCCAGACTTAATTTAATTTTTATTTATATATATATATATATATATATATATATATATATATATATATATATATATTTTTTTTTTTTTTTTTAAGTGTAGTTATTGTTTAAATCTTTCTGCATTTTTCGATTTTCAAAATAACATTTTGTATGATTTATAAGCTGTTTTTCTCACCGGGAACAAAAAATGTCCCCACAAGGACAAGAATATTGAATTGCTATCACACAGCCTTTTAAAATTGAGTTAAGTAATGTTTTATTTTGTGTGTGTGTTAGTGTGTGTGTGCGTGTGGTGCTATTAGTCTGCATTAGTCTCAGGAACAGCTGAGCAGGAGTTGATTTTTTTTTTTTTTTTCATCCTGGCCTTATGGGTGTCCCTTTCCTCTCTCTCTCTCTCTCTCTCTCTCTCTCTCTCTCTCTCTCTCTCTCTCTCTCTCTCTCTCTCTCTCTCTCTCTCTCTCTCTCTCTCTCTCTCAAATCTCAAAGTCACCCTGGTGGTATATTCCAGGTGTGCCACTGGCAGGTCTGACGGAGTCACGAGGTGTCCCTCAGCCCCCACGACCACGCCAGCTGCTCCAATCACTCTGATTAGCCCGAGTTAGTGTCTCAGAGCCACTGGAGAGGACAGGGCACCTCTGGGTCTTTATAGACACTGAATCTGTATCTATCTTCAAATTCAAACATGGCAGTGTATTCGTTGGATTTCAGACAATCAGACTGCTTATTGAATTCAGAATTCACATTATCTTGTTATATTTTTTTCATTGAGGCTTGAAATGTGTGAAATAAGGTCTCTAACAAAATCAAATCTGAAACTATGTCATAAATATTTAAATACGATTCCATCTTCACATCAGAATTCTGCCGAAATACCAGTAATCCTTGAGGCAATCATTACAAGCCTGAGAGATAAAAAACAAAGATGAAACAACACTCTTGTTTTATCCACCAGAACACTTTAAATGCATGCTTTTCCTCTTTTCCTTTTGCCAGAGTGCATGCAGATTGGATCTGTTCCTGGGTCAGCTTGCCACCTGAATCGGTAATCTGTTCTGGCGTCGAGGGAAGTCGTTGCACTCTCTTCAAGCTGACCTCATATCAGCCGGGATGACGGTGAGTTTAGATAAGTTCTGAAACTCTCACTAAGGTCTTAGACTTGTTGAACGATTCCCCCAAGAACAGCGGAACTCATGACATCCAACGTATCTCGGGTTTCCTACGGGTTTGAAGATAAAACATGTCATTGATTTAAAAAGTTCCTCTCGTTGTCCTCGTCTCTCTTGGGACGTCCCTGTAATTTTCTGCAAACCATGATGCAATAAAGGACAATCCAGGAGATTATAATAATGGCACCTTCAGACTGATGCCCAAGAAAAACAAACCACACTGGGATAAAAGATCTGTCTGCAAGAGTGTTTAAAAAATGACCCATATACAACCAAAGAATTCATTTATTTAAAGTTAATAATAACCTCACATTTCCATGCAATATATTAAGTGGCGACCCTTACGCATCAAATGCTTTGCCTCTATATTGTTTTCATATTAATTAAAATAATTAAAATGTTCTTGATACATTTAGCACACCAGTTATTTTTTTTTTTTTGCTTGACAATATTTTTATTTTTTCTGTGCAATGTGTGCAAAAGATAAACCAAAATAAGCAATTATTATTATCATTTATAAAATTACTGACAACAGTAATAATAAACACTTGTCTTGGTTTCTTGTCATCTGGGTTATCAATGTAATACATTGATGTATATAACCAACACCAGACCTCACTCATGTGAACCCCAGCATGGGTGTTTCTGCACGGGCGCCTGCGCAACTTCAGATGAGAGCTGAGTATAAATGAGGCAGAAAAAGAAGCAGATAGAATAGAGGAAAGAAGCACATCTTTGAATAATGAGATCATCATAATGACCGATTCCTCTGCGCAAAGAGGAGCTTCATACTGACCTAACAAACAGCACTGATACAGTAATTAACGTCAGATTGGGAGAGAAGCACATGAAAAGGGGCTTTTAACGAGTCTTGCTGTGCCGGCAGCCGAAAGGTCCTCTTGACAAAGAGCAAAGCTGACAGTAATTAAGTGTGCATTGCTGGCAAAGACAGGGCCACCGCTCTCTGAACATTTCATCTAAAAACAACAGTGAGCCGTCCTTTGGCGTTAAAGATGTCTATATGTGTGTGTGCTGGTTTAAACTGCTAGTTGCTGCTTAGTACCAGAATGTCTGTTTGTAATTCAGCCGTTCAAACAGTAGATGACTTTACAGAAGTCCAGGTGATTTCTAAACCACAGGTTATGACTAAAGCAGAAATATAACTCTATCATTCAGCCAGTTGTCCTCTAAAACCAGCCATTCGTTTCTCTGAAAACATGTAATCTCCACCTGAGTTCCCTCTTGTGGGACTAGAGCTAGATCAGCCATGTGAAATAGTTTCTATGAAACCTCTACCTCCGTTGTTCATGATTAAAAAAAGATGGACGATGCACCTTCACTCTCCTTCATTGTAGTAAGTGAAGCAGCCAGTGTCCCAATATGGCATCTTGAGTCTTGAGTCTGCGCAATCGTGAACTTGAACTCGACTCATTATGTCGGTATGAAATAAATAAAGTTCAAAACGTAGGTTCGGGTGGAGCCTAAACATTCAGTCTGGTCAATCATTATTACGAGCATACTAAATAGGCAACAGACACCATGTCATCCCAATGACAAATCATTTTTGGGGTTAACTCTGGAGCTCAAGCCGAGCCTTGGGTTCAAGCCTCCTCCAAGGATGGCAAGCCAAGTTAGTTTACTACAATGTTGAATTGTACGAACTAGTGAAACAGTTATGGACATATAGAAATTATAAAGTTAACCCCTGGGGACCAAGGTGTATTTGGGGTCCTTGAGATGTTCTGACATGCGCTGACATTTGTGCTTTTTTAAGTTGCTTATAAACATATTAATGGCACTGGTGAAATTACTCTTTATTTAGCACAAACAGGGCTACCATAATATGTGAGCAACATATATGTACATGTTTGTATTTTTGAGAGAATATTGTTTATGCGTGGTTATTGGAAAAACTATATGAATAATAGTTTCTGAAATAAGGCCACAAAACACATACAAAATATTCTTCCACAAGACTTTTGACTAATTAATGTTGAGGCCTAGAGTTTTTAGAATAACGGTGTGTCGATTAAGACAATTATTGTTATGAAAATCATCTTTACTTGTTTAATCGCTATATGGTGTTTTTTTACAAAAGAGAAAAGCCACTTGACTTTAGTTTTTAATTCTTGCCACCATTTGAGTGTCACACCAATACTAAATACTGTCATTAAAAAACACAGCGAATGTAGCCTTTGACATTCTGCTTTCAAGATATATTTCAAGACCCTCTTCAATGTAAGCCTATGGGATTTATTATTTTTTTTTGCATGTTTTAGTATCTACCAACTGAAAATCGTAAATCCAATCACAATGAGAACATAGTAAGAAAGTACTTTAAAGGGGATATGAACTGAGAAAAAAAATTTCCTTGAGCTTTTGACATCTAAGAGGTCATCATATTATAAGAATATCCTGAAAGTTTCAGAACTAAAAACGTCCTTGTTAGTCCAATAAAAGCTTTTATTGACACAACTTGTTTTTAAAAGTGGGGAACTATGACGACAAAGAGGATAAAACCCCACCCCCACAGAAGAAGATCAACGCCTACTTCAACAGGCTGGTTTAGTCCCGCCCACCGATTCGCGCATTTACGCATAGCTTAATAACATAGATTCCTACCTCATGATGACAAACCAGATCGAGCTACTGAGTGATACAGAATATTGTGCAGCGCTGGTTGTAGAAGAAGACAGTCGCTGTATAAGCTTCCTCTGGATTCCAATAGGACTGCATGGATAAACTTTATTTTTAATGATGTTCCAGCTGATGAGGTAAAACATTGTCCGTCTGTTCGCTTCATTTCACTGAGGATTGTTTTGGATTTGCAGATCGATTAAGAGTAAAGAAGGGTGCTGTGCCGTCTATATTGGATCTGACAGGAATGGAGCAACACACAGACTCTGGGTCGAACATGTATGGGCGAATCATTCCGGTTGCCATTTTACAACATCGGACGTCTTCAAAACAATTTCCCCACGTGCATCGACGGGTGAGTCGAAACTCATTATAAAATGCAAAACTGTAATCCACTCACAGCAGTGGGCGTTTACCTTCAAGTCTTCAGTGCGAGACGCCCATAAAAACCCAGCGTTTTTCAGCTAGACTCAAAACTAGGGTAGAAAATAGCCTATTACTTATTAATTTAGATGTTTTTGAATGCAAAAGCCAAGCGAACGTCATAAGTTGACCTCAGACAACAATATAAAGCCAGTTCATGACCCCTTTAACAGAACACAGTAAACCAAACTCAGTCCCTCTCAAAACAATATGACAATTTCCAGCAGGGTATCACTCCTTAACTGGCAGCAGCTTCAGGAAAGTTATTAGAGGCTGGGTGTGTCTTGGTTATCAGCGCCGTGTTCTGGGTCCCACACCTCTATGGCTTTTAAACTGCACCACAGCTTTTATGAGTGTGTCACTAAGGACAGTCAGAATCTCATCAGCCCAGACAGACGGCCCGAGATGGAATCCGCTGATAAGTTTTATAGCCCTTCCCTAAGGATATGGCCCCGGAAAATCCGACAAGAGGAAGGTAGACACAAGCGTGGGGTGATTTCTTTTCTCCAGAAATTGACGAAATAGACCTCATCCTACAGTTTTTCTGTGGAGCAACAAGACTTCACCAAATTGCGGGCAGTTAATGTAGGGATATATTTTACTTGTCCAATGAGAGAATAGACCCATTGTGCTCAAAATTCGAGCTCAGATTGTCATATTCAGTTCCCTTCGAATTTGCTTTGCGAAATGGTGAATGGATTATGCTTTATTTGGCAATCTTTATCTGGCATTCAGTACATCTGAATAAAAAAAGGACAAATGGGCAACAGCACAATAGAGCGGCCAAATCAGTGTCTGGTTTTGCCAGTTTGCATGAAACAGTTTCTATTCAGCTAAATTTTATGGAACTACTCAGAGGCATTTAACCAGGCTTTCATTATGGGAAAAGTCATGTTTGCAGTCATGGTTTGAGCTTTAAAGTTTTAGATTGTTAAGACAGCTATAAGACAGTTAAATTTTTGCTGTGCACTTTGTTTCTGTGGTAACAGTGATTGTTCTGTCTCAGTAGACTTATTATAAAAAACAAGGTCACCTACATATTATTCTTCATCTCATTGTTTTACTTTTTATATGGAACATTTAGGCGCATCAGTGTATATATGTTTATGATGCTTTGAATTGTTTGGTGGTTGTATGTAAAAAAGAAAAAAATACAATTCTGTAAATCCAACCCTGTCCAAAACATGACAACAGTGACACCATTGGATGAGATATGGCTATGAATTTATAACATATTACTTTGAAATGTAAGCCACTGGGCCTTGTTTGTACATTAAATACACTATTTACTCCAATAATGTGAAAATATCTCCCCAAATGACATGCAGTACACATGAGTAATAAATATGATCCCTAAATCCATAAATGTATGGATATGTGAAGGCCACAATGGACACTCTATCATGGAAATTGACATATTACATTGATCATTGCGATTTCTAATGAGCTCATGTAGGGGAGACTGGGGACATATTTTGCTTCATAACTCACAGCCTATTACAAATACACCTCTTTTGATATCAGAAACATTTAGGTGCCCAAAATGACTGTACCACTACTAGATTTACAAGCAGAAAGACTATTTGATTATATTGAATTTAATAGTGATGACTGGAGGGAATTTTGGGTGTCTAAAAAAATGTATATGAAATCATTTTATAAAACGTATGTCTCAAATAAAAGCAAATGCTTTTATATGTATTATTGCTTCATATGCGTATTAATATTGCAGCATAGTTTCATTTGTATGAATAATTTAACTGTCAAGAATAGCGATTGATGAAAAACTATAAGTTGGATCTTGAGTACATTAAAATTGCATGACTGAATTGAAAGAAAAAAATAAATCTTAAAAAATCCATAATGAACATTTGTTTAATCAAAGTTGCTTTTGACTCTTGATCAATAGGCCTTTTTTTCTCAAAAGAATTGAATGTATTTCTTATTATTTTAATCATAATCCTAAATAGTGGTGTGTGTGTGGGGGGGGTGTGTGGGTTTGTTTATGTGACTTATGAGGACACAAGTTTGTATAATGACATGTGTATTACACTGGTATTACAACTTATTGGTGGTTTATGAGGACATATCAAAAGTCCTCATAAATCAAATGGCTTAAAAACATAAAAAAACAATGTTTTATTAAAAAAATGCAGCATGTCTCCTGTGATGGGTAGGTTTAGGGATTGCGTTAGTGTAGGGTTATTAGCACATAAAATGTATAAGTTTACTTTTGTTACTGTTACTTACATTTAAATCATGTTTAATAAAAAAAAAGTTTGGGAGGAGCACGTTCAAATCAGCTCAAACAATTACCATGATGTCTATCCTATCATGAAAGGAGCCCTCTCCTCGGACAAAAACACATCTATCCTGACTTATTTGCAAGTGTGAACTTGTATTTAAAACCGGCCGTGATGAGTACACTCTCGTTAATTTCAGTTGTGAACATATTGACACACTTTAACAGGATGTTCTTATTTTCCTCTTTGGTGAACATATTAACATGTCTCGCATCTGCTGTTAAGCTTTATGTTACAGTTGTCTCATCATCTCAAAGTGATTTTCTGACTGAGTGAGTTTCTGAATACACATCCAAACGCAAATACAAGATGATAACATAAGACCCGTTTCCAACAGGTGGCCTTCGCTATCTCTGTCTTTCTCTTCTTAAAAATGGTGTCTGGCCAAGATTTAAAGAGCTATCCGAGGGAACTGCGAAAGGTAGATTAGGTTTGTTACTCTGTGAGCAATCATTCTCCTTTCCCTTTCTCTCATAGACAGCTAATCAGCACCTTCAATTACCCAAATAAATGAATCTGCTCTCTTTCCAGCCAGCATGAATTAAAGTTCACCATCCAGTCTCAGCAAAATAAAGACCGCTCTAATTAGCTTCTGCACTTCGTTTGAACCGTCAGAGCAGTTTCAATAATATTCAGGTCTATCTGTTTATCCGAATCATGTGATGCAGCATGACGGTTTCAATTGCCTGTAGGCGTCCTGTCAATATACAACAGTGTTCAAAATGATTTCACTTTGTTTAAAACATATTTGATCTGCAATTTTTTGTTTGCAAAAGAAGAGTTCAAATCAAGTCAAGTCAAATCAAATCGAGCAAAAAACAAGGTTAGTGTCACAAATGTACTTTTTTAGTAAATTAGAAACTGTCTCTTTTAATTCTGCATTTGCAAAATGTTCTCAATTAATAAACAATGTAACACTCCATTGTTTAACACTCACACTGCAACAATGTACTGCAAACATAAATGTTTTTTCTTTGCATTTTTCGCATACAGATGTCAAAACAAGCTCCGTTAATCTCCACAATGATGACTAAAAATACTGTAATCTGCTGCCAGGCCAGTAGTTGGAGATGTCACTTTCTAACGCACTACGGATGTGACAAGACAGTTTGCTGACGTGAAGATTTTTACACAGTATTTATAAGAAACCCCTAATGATTATACTAACAACTAATAACCCTTAATCTAAATACTAGAATATGCTGTCAAAATGAATGACTAGAAAAAATTGTCCTGATAATATGATTTATGAGCTTTTACAACTTTTGACCTCCTCACTAAACTCCTTTCCCCAATTTGATCATAGAAATAAAAACCAATAACACAGTTTTCTCTTAGTCGTATTAAGTTTAAACAAAAAGTGTCAATACTCTCAATATCTCAAAGTGCACTCTCGCTCGCCATGCGCGTTTTACTTCAGATTCAACGTGATCTCATGAGAATACGTATGTATTTGTACGTAAAGTGTCGTTCTATCATGCATATATATAATTGCGTTTTATATGCGCAGAAACATATAATACAGACGTATTTACGGTACTAAAGCGTAAAATATTTACGTACTGACAGCACAAAAACGTCATTACTCAATTCTAATTTCTTCAATTTAATTAATAATATTGCTTGTAATCTGTTGCCACAATTTTATTGATTAGATAAAGCATTTCATTTTTACAGTGTAGGATAGGCGTAATAAGCCACGGCTTCAGCCTATACCCATTCGGTCACCTTTTTTGTTTGTAATGAATTTGCTGTACATACATTCTGTTCTATGTTTAGTAACCGAATAAACCTTAATATTATTATATTATTATTAAATAAGAAAAATATGATAGAAAAATTGATAGTGTAACCTCATTTTGTTTTAACCTTAATAGAACACCATATAACATCCATTTTAATATGTAAAATATTCAACTAAATTATTTAAATTCCATATAATTAATGTGCTCTCCAATATTGGGATTTCTGTCCGGATGATGATAAAGAAATAGATAAGCATGTCGTTGTTGTTTATTTGTTGTTAGTCCGGCGCTGTGGGAGTGTCACTGAAATGGGAACAAATGCAGTACATCAAATTCAGGGACTGTATGGTGTAATCTCTCTCCCCTGATGAAATGCGAAAATCGAACTCCTGCCACAACTGGGGATTAGCCAAGGCCGAGAGAAAATAATGATAATAATTACAATCATTGATCTCCTGTACCATGTGTGCAAATGGAGTAAACCAGGGTCTATGCTGCTCATTCTCCTTCCTCCAGTGAGAGTTTACAGCTGTGGTGGGATAGATAATACACTACTTTACGCATTAGATGTCACACTTGAACATTTTTGAAACACACTCAAAAGGAGAAACGAGTGACTTGGTTAGCCAGACTTTTCACTGTTGGCATAAAGTTTGTGTCACACTGTAAATCAACCAACAAGAAGAGAAAATCTGACATTTATGTGACCGTTTTGTTTTAATGTGTCATTTACATCTTGGATGTACACTGAAATGTGCTAACAGCATGAAAACATAAATATTACATATTTACAGGTGTTTATTTATTGATTAAAAGAATGAAACCATAATGATATCAAATTGGGTATATTACAAATATGTAGTGACATTAAACATCCAATTAATCTCATTGATTAATGCAATACAATCATGAATTCAAGATTATGTGATACTAAAATGATCCAAATATATATCCTAAATAGTCTGCACAGCACGATTTGTGTATGCTGTGTTATGGGTAACATAAACAGAGTTAGTATAATCAACATATAGACACCAATGTGGGAAAAACTGCATCAAAAATC
This sequence comes from Hybognathus amarus, assembly GCA_030378365.1. Classification (NCBI taxonomy): domain Eukaryota; kingdom Metazoa; phylum Chordata; class Actinopteri; order Cypriniformes; family Leuciscidae; genus Hybognathus; species Hybognathus amarus. The sequence continues at coordinate 866,767 of JAQIUQ010003432.1, forward strand.
ATTCAAACCATTTGACTGATCATTAGCATTTCTGTTATTGAATTCTCAAGTAAAACAATATAGAGATTCTTCACAGATTTTCACACAAAAACACTGCATGCATATCAAGACCAAAACAATAAGCTGATTAATAACAACAGTGCAACTATTTTGTCCAAGTAACAAGTGCTTTAGGTTAAGTTTGATGTGAAACAGGGATCCAATAACAGAAACTGGAGTGAGGAATGAGTCTGGAAAGAGCTTCACATTAAAAGACATGTTCATTCAGCCAGTCATGCGGAGACTGTTTGATAGACAGCACATGCCCATCTCCTTCTGTATGTCTCTTTCTTTGTCGCCGATGACTTGGAGTTGCTGAAATTTGAATGTCACAGTGCTACAAACTGAAAAATTGAGTCCCGTCTGTATAAGTCTGGTTTGGTTCAATAGACTGAAAAATCAGTCGCTCAAACAAGTGAATGAATGGATGGATGAAGGAATAGTTGAATGACATCAAGTAGAAACAAATGAGTAAATCAAATCAAATCATTAATATGTTTAGATATTGAACTTTAAACAAAGAGTACACTAATGAAGACAAGACGTTCTCAGCTCTGTCAAAATAAAAGTCCCTCAGTAAAACTTATCGGCCGATGTGATCATTAAAAAAGGGGTAAATATCAGTATTTTTTTAAATAGACAGAAACAATTGACCTTACATTAAATATATAAACGTGTTGCTATATTATCATATTTGGAGATCCTTGGCATCAAACGCAAAATTTAAAAGAATTAGTTCACTTTTCAAAAAACTTTTGTTGATAATTTACTCACCCCATGTCATCCAAGATGTCCATGTCTTTCTTTCTTCAGTGGAAAATAAATTAAGGTTTTTGATGAAAACATTCCAGGATTTTCTCCATATAATGGACTTCAATGGGAACCAAACGGTTCAAGGTCCAAAAGACAGTTTCAGTGCAAACTGTTCAAAGGGCTTTAAACGATTCCAGACGATGAATAAGGGTCTTATCAAGTGAAACGATCGCTCATTTAAAAAAAAAGCTCAAAAAAGGTTTAAGTTTTATAAGCTCAAATGCCCGCCTTGCTCTGTTCTGTGACGCACATTTGTGACTCTCCTGTTTGAACTCGTTCATCAAGTTGAAAGAATCTTTTTCCGAGTCATTTGGTTCATTCAATGAACGAAACAAATTGACTTGGAAAAAGATTTGTTCATTTTGATGAACGATTTCAAACAGGAGAGTCACGAACGCTCATCAGAACAGAGCAAGGCGAGCATTTGTGCTTCTAAAATTTAAACCTTTTTTATCTTTATTTTAATGAGTGATTGTTTCACTTGATAAGACGAAAGATTCATCGTCTGGTGTCATTTAAAGCCCTTTGAACAGTTTGCACTGAAACTGTCTTTTGGACCTTGAACCGTTTGGTTCCCATTGAAAGTCCATAATATGGAGAAAATCCTGGAATGATTTCATCAAAAACCTTAATTTCTTTTCAACTGAAGAAAGAAAGACATTGACATTTTGGATGACATGGGGGTGAGTAAATTATCTCCTTTAAATATGTTGGGTGTCATTCAAACATGGTAGGCCGAATCTTGCAGTAAAGTCCTCAGGTTTAGAGGTTTGTTCAAATCCATAACTTGCTGTATTAGGAAAAATAATAGCGACTGATGTATTATCAAGCACCACACTGAAAAAAAGTAAAGACAACATATTTTTACATTGCTATAACTCATCAAAATAAGTTAAGACGATTATACAAGAAGTTGTGCAAAATTCAAATCATCTTTGTAAGTTATTTTAATATAAGTTGAAATGACTTAAACATCCAAGTTAATTGAACTTAAAAATTTAAGGCTGCAACTTTTTTTCAGTGCAGCAATAATTGAAAGAGACAAATGAGAGATGGTTTAGACTTAATGGCTATCTATTTGCCATTTTGCAGAAGGATTTCTTTCAAATCGTATGTCCTGCTCAAATTAATGTGGTTGAGGAAATCTGCGCCTTCCAAACGCACCTGACCTTTCTCTGATGAGCTCGCTGTGGTGTCCCACTGTTTCCCGGTGCTCCGACGAGGCGAGAGGAACGCGCACTGATCCATAATTTAGAGAGCAGACCAAAAATCAGACGAGAGGGACTGCTTTGAAAACAAAAAGACAGACAAACAAGAGTTCACTGAACCGCGGGAAGGAAAACCACACCAAATGCCAGACACTGGCTCAAACGCTCAGAGGCTCATCGAGCTCGGAGAGGCCCAGCGCTGGAGGCGTCGCACAACAATACCATAGATGAGGTCACAGAGTTTTGAAGCTAAAAGACACTCACTCATATCTGGAGGACACCATTCAGAGATCGGACAGCAGACCTCTTCACCCTGTCTGCCTTTATCTCACTCAGATATGAAGAACAGTCGCTTGCCTTCAGAGTTGTAATACGACGGATTTCGCCTCTTGCATCCCAAGTGGCTTTGCTCAGGATATCTGAAAAAGCAGTTGTTTAGATTCAATTCCAGCCAAGAATACATCTTCTCCACACGAGCTGATCTACTGAAGGCAATTAATGCTTGAGGAACCCTGCACTCGCTTCAGGCTCTGAAGGACCATGAGCATCTACACGTCTGATTAATTCAACTTCTCTATCTTAAGGATCTGGTTTTGTCACAGCACCTCTGCTAAAGTCTTTAGCCTTGCTAATTAGCCACCAATCACTACGTTTGATGAATAAACCGTAGTCAACGACCTTGACTGGTTTACCTTGCGTCTACATACAAGCAGTACAATTCAGTCATTAAAGGGATAGTTCAAACGAAATGAAAATTCTGTCATTATTTTCTAACCCTCATGTTGCTCAAAGCCCAAATTACTTCTTTTTTTCTTCTGTGGAACATTAAAGATATTTTGGGATATTTTACAGATATTTATTCTTCAATATACAGTATCTGTGTTCCAGAGACGAAATACAATCATTCAGGTTTGGAATTTGAGTCTCATCTAATGTCCTCTCCAAACCTTGAATTACTTTAAATGCTGTCTGAAATGTCTTTTTCTTCTCCGTCTTCTTTTTTCACAGTTCACTTTTAAAAAAAACTTTTGCTGATAATTTACTCACCCCATGTCATCCAAGATGTCCATGTCTTTCTTTCTTCAGTTGAAAAGAAATTAAGGTTTTTGATGAAAACATTCCAGGATTTTCTCCATATAATGGACTTCAATGGGGTCCGAACGGCTCAAGGTCCAAAAGACAGTTTCAGTGCAAACTGTTCAGAAGGGCTTTAAACGATTCCAGACGATGAATAAGGGTCTTATCAAGCGAAACGATTGCTCATTTAAAAAATAAATAACAAAGTTTAAGTTTTATAAGCTCAAATGCTCACCTTGCTCTGTTCTGTATGCACGTTCGTGACTCTCCTGTTCGAATGAGTTCATGAAAATTAACAAATCTTTTTCTGAGTCAATTCGTTCGTTTCATACGTTGAATGAACCAAATGACTCAAAAAAAGATTTGTTAATTTTGATGAGCGAGTTTGAACTGGAGAGTCACGAACGGCATCACAGAACAGAGTAAGGCGAGCATTTGAGCTTATAAAACATCAATTTTGTTATTTTTTTTTTCAAATGAGCGATCGTTTCGCTTGATAAGACCCTTATTCATCGTCTGGAATAGTTTAAAGCCCTTTGAACAGTTTGCACTGAAACTCTTATTTGGACCTTGAACCATTTGGTTCCCATTGAAGTCCATATATGGAGAAAATCCTGGAATGTTTTCATCAAAAACCTTAATTTCTTTCGAACTGAAGAAAGAAAGACATGGACATCTTGGATGATACGAGGGTGAGTAAATTATTAGCAAAAGTTTTTTTTTTTTTTTTAAGTGAACTACTCCTTTAAGATTGAATCTACAAGGCAATTGTCAAGGTCAAAAATAATATTTTACTTAATGGAAATTAGGTGTATTATTATTATTATTATTACAATATTCTCAGTGGTGATTCTCATTAGATTACCCTTCATATAATTCAGTATTTTTTACTGTAAATTAATTAATCAATTAATTAATTTGGTTAATTAATTGTAAAAAAAAGTGATTTTTGCTGGAAAAAAAGGCTTGATTTACTTAGAAAGCAAATGTCTTTATTCATTCAGTCATTCACTCACACATCTATTCATTCATCTATTTAAATGATGAGATACCAGGACATATCTTGACAGTTTTTGTGGGTCAACCATTCAAGGGCTGTAGCTTTATCTACAGTGATTAATATTTTCTATAGATGTTGCTACAGTAGGTTCATTTCTTGAGCCGTTTGCTGGAGTTGTTTCTCACGCCGAAGGGACATAAAAGATCCTCGTGCCTGTATCTGTGTTGCTATCTTAATAACCTTACCCGGTCCATTCTCCCAGCAACACTCAGCCTCATTACACCCTTATCTGATGAGAATAACCTCTTAACCATCATCTTTGTGCCACAGTGTGTATATGCTGTTCTACAGTTGCCCTTATCTACGTCATAAATCACAAGTTATTAGTAATGAACTGCAAGTTAGAAGAACGGCTGCAAAAAAGGAGAGGAAGTGTGATGTAAACATTGCTTTTTAAGTTATCTCAAAAAGTAAGTCACGTAAAAATAGATCATTAAAGAAAACATTGTGATTTGTGGAAGGATCCAGTGACTCCTCAATCATTGTGAATCTTCATTTGTTTGGAATTGTGGCTGGTTTTAATGGCATACTGCATCACTGTTTGGTGCAGTCTTGCCACAAAGTCCATTAAGTTGATTCTATTCGTTTTAAAGTAGGCAAACCGACTGGCAGCAGCGCTGGCATCAGGAGCAGAATAACTGTTTTCTGCAGGAAAGAAACAGCCAAAGAGAGAGCAGATCCAGAAAATGCCAATAGTGCAGAAAGCTGTTATATGAAACTTTATTGAAGACTAAGAGGTCAGAGACTCAGTCTCATGGTACTGTAACTAATCATTATGGCTGTACAAATTCAATCAGGCCTTTAAAATAGAAAGTCTTCAAAGTATGAATGCACTGTAAGATTTGATTCTTTTTGATACGGAAACCTGCATAGCATCTGTGTAGTTTGTACAGAACTAAACTGAACTATTCTCTCACCATTGTTACTCCCATCAGCCATATGTTCTAGTTGTAAATCCCATTATTATTCATGCTCTAGGTATGCAAAGCTTAAAGTACTCCAGCTTTTACAAGTACGCTACAGTAGAATGATTAAAATTTCATTATCATCACCATCATTATCATCATAGTATGCGCACAGTCAGATTTTCTGACCACACTTACAACGTTCACTCAGCTCGCACATGCTAATTAGTTTGTCCACAATGTTAATGTTTAATGAACTCATGCCGTTGCTTTCATACGGATAACTTAAGCAGAGAATATTATTTTTTGTTATGATTCATGTAATTTAAAAATGAAGACTTAAAGACATAAATATTCGCTGAGTTACAGAATCATTCTGTCGCGTTTTCAGAATGAACTTCACATTGAAGAGACGACAGAACGCACATCATGTTTATGTTTATTTAAAAAAACACAACCTTTTTGTTTTTATTAGTAGTCTGCACAAATAAAAGTGGATATTAAACAGTTTTGAACAATGTATTACAGTTGCCTGTATCACAAAAAACAAATTCTTTGAGTCACTGATAAGAAAAAAAGTCAGCTGGTATCGACCGCGAATACCGACAACCCCAGAGGGTTAATTAAGTAAAAACAAGTTTACGGGCTCTATCTTGCACCCGGCGCAAATGACTTTATACACTGACGCATTTATCATTCCTATTTGCACTCGCGCAAAGCGGGCTTTTTTCCTCCACAGACACACAGTCGATAAACTAACAAATGAACTTGCGCTCCCTTGGTGGATTGGCGCAAAAAGGAGGCGTGTGTCGGCGCAAACAATCCCTGGTGCTATTTTGCAGTCCACACTACTGCGTTTTCGTTTAAAAATGGAGAATTAAAACGAATACGATCTCCGTCCACACCAGCGTTTTATCTGCGTATTAGAAATAATCTCCGTCCACATTAAAACGACTGAAAACGCGGATCACATGAGCCATTCACCAACACTGGGCATGCGCGTGCCGGTGTAAACAGTGTTTGGCGAATCAGGGAAGGATACGTCATGACTGATAACACCCAATCATAGAGCCGAGCGTCAGCCTCTGCGTCAGCGTTTCTAAACTCCTCCGTTTTGTCTCGTCCACACTAAAACGCCCTCCGGAGATTCAAAACGAAAAACGGAGCTGCAGCGTTTCTAAACTTCTCCGTTTTAGGTCTTCGTTTTTCCCGTTTTAGTCTGGACGGGAGGTGCAGAACGTAGCAAAAGGTCTCCGTTTTCGAACGAAAACGCAGTAGTGTGGACGGGGTCTAAAGTCAGTGGCGCGTTGCGCGTATATTCAGATGCTATTTTAAGCATGCTTGGCCATAATACAGAGTGTGAACAACGTGCATACACTGTAGATGATTCTCTCATCAACACAGATGTATTTTACTTTTTGCAAATGATACATTATTATACGGAAAAATATATAAACATGAGGGAAATCATTGTTGTGTCCATGATGATGGGAAAAATAGGCATAAAGCTTACACATTTACCCAAATTATTATATGCATGTTTAACCCGAAGCTAATTTGGGTGGGATTGTTTCATCCCCAGTGTCCCTTCTCTTTCTTTTACGGCCCTGACGAGAACATCGTCCTACTCGGCTGTGAACCGATGCTGAAGCGCGCCTGGTAAATGCGCCGTTAAAATAGAATTGCGCCATGGAACAAGCGCATCTCGTTCATCATGCTCTTAAAGGGAATGTGATATGACGCTCTTATTGGTTTATTTCCGTTACGCCCAAACCACACCTATGAATAATGAAGCTACTCCAGACCAACCCCTTTTAGATTTGCGCCAGGCGCAAGAGGCATTTATCCCGCCGGGAAAATAGCAACAGCGCCGGGATCCGCCCACAAAGTTACTTGCGCTTTGCACTTTGACACTTGCGTTTCAGAACATTAAAATAGTGTTATCATTTTCTTGGATCGGAGATTCTGAGGGATTTCAACAATAATAATCTTCCAACTGACAGAGTTGAGATTTTGTTTTAACTAAAAAAAAAGCTTTATATCACACAGAACATTCAAATATAAGTTATATTATCTATTTAATGAAAATAACTTAAGTAATAACTTAAGTTTTAGAAACATTAGTGAAGCATTACTTCACCTTATTAATATTCATGCCCCATGCTGATAAAATATGCCAAGTTTTTGTCACTGGAACATTAAATCACGGTAGGCCTATATGAACTCCACAGCAATGTGGAACGAACCAAAATGACAAAACGTGACAAATTTCCTTCAGCCTAATTCATCATCATGACTAGCTAAATAAGAAACATGTTTATTTATTTTCATGCACAACTATTCAAAGAATATCTCAAAATGGCATAATGCTTTACAAATGATATGACGTTTCAGCAACATTTCAACTCATTTTAACATCAGAGGTCTGCTTTGCTTCCATGTTAGTCTACCGTGACAAACCCAATACCTGCCTCTTTCAGTGCTTCACTGGAGGCTTCAGAGCTGCTACGTGATATGAATACCCCATCTGCAGCTTTCAGGAGTCTACCTCTACCTGTGTCTACGAGCAGAAACAATTCTCTTTCAGCGTCAGGTCCTTTCAGTCTGCCATGCATTGGAATCTGATATTTAAAGGTTCAATGTCACAAAAATGCTGTGGCAGGATCTCTGTTATCTCCTCACAATGCCTAATGCTGACGTGGATCACTGTAAACTCACGCCAACACTTCCATTTACTGCTACCTTGTTTAATAAACTTGTCGCAGAGAATCAGGATTGAATAAAACACAAACGCTCTGAGTTTGTTCTCTCATTGCTATTCATTCTCCCTCTCTTCAGCCTATTGTTGTTTAGCATAGTGTGTTTGCATAGGAACAGGAGTGTGGGTGTCTCCACAAGGGCCGCCGAGTTGTGAAAGCACTCTTTGCATCTTAATGTCCTTGCTTTCAATAAATGACCGAAGAGAGCAGCACAGCGGTGCGACTGAAACAAAAAGCATCATTTTGCATTGTGCCGAAGCTTGTCCTCGTTCCAGCTGTGCAGTTGAGAATTGAGGCTCACTGGTTCCCCCTGCTGAACAGATAGAGATTACAGGCAGATGAAACTCTCCAAGGCACAGTACATCTCTCAGGTCTTTGTATGCTGTATATACTGTATATACACTTTTCAGAAAAAGGTACAAAAGCTGTCACTGAGCTGTACCTTTTCAAAAGGTACACTTTTGTACCCAAAGGCTGCATATTGGTACCTCAGTGGTACATATTAGCACCTAAAATGTACATATTAGCACCTGAAATGTACATATTAGCACCTGAAATGTACATATCGCCACCTAAAATGTACATATTTACACCTGAAATGTACATAGTACGTACCTAGAATGTATATATCACCACCTGAAATGTACATATTAACACCTAAAATGTATATATTACCACCTGAAATGTACATATCACCACCTGAAATGTGCATATTAACACCTAAAATGTACATATTAGCACCTAAAATGTACATATTAGCACCTGAAAATGTACATATTAGCACCAGCAATGTAAATTTTACCACCTAACATGGACATATTAGCACCTACAATGTACATATTAACACTTACAATGTACATATTAGCTACCAAATGCAGCCTACTTATTAGCATCTTAAAATGGTCAAAAGTTTACCTTTTGTGTGTAGCATTATAATTATGATATAGGCTGCATTCATTTTATCAGAAATACAGTAATGCTAATATTATGAAATATTACTACAATTTAATGTTTGTGTATGTGTGTGCATGTGTGTGTGATGTGTACCATGTGTACTGTATCTATTTAGTTATTACAATAAATGGGTATAACCAAATAAAAATCAACAAGTGTATTATATAATGTTTTTATTACAATGAAATAAATACATTGACATTAAGCTTATGGTACATTAACAAAAGGTTTCTAACAACATTCAGGGCAAAACATTCATTTTAAGCGACGAGTCAAACCTTCATTTGTGTGAATGCGAGTTCCATATGCGATTATCAATGTCTGACTGTGTGAAATGATTCTCTATGACAGAGTGCATGATGGGGAGGAGACAAGTGAGAGATTACACATCATTAGAAGCGATGTTTGCCAGGAGAAATGTGTTTGCCTTTCAAGCAAGAGATCTATTCGAAAATGCTGCGTTTTATAGCACTCTCTCCATTTAATGCACAGAACTTTTGTAATAGCATACCTCCTCAACCAATTACATTACAGAAGGAGGTGAGAAATGAGCTTCTATTTTTATCTTATTAGTTTTATCTTTTTAATTACACATTTGATCACAATTGCGAGACTAATCTAAGCCATTTCCATTTGGATCATTCAGAAATCGATTGGCCCATTTCCGTGCGAGTTGTAAAGCCCATCGGCATGCATGTATTCAACATGTTTCAGATGTTGGAAACAGGGACTGAAATGTATATGAGGAGATGGAGAAAGAACAACCTCACTTCAAAGCAAAAAGGATATCGCTGGGAGCCGTCGCTCGAGCTCCAGGCACACGAGAAATATCTGATAATCACTATCTCTGAAAGCAAGTGAAATTCAGCCAGCTTCAGAAAACTCAAATTGGTGCAATTACACAGAGCATGTGCCAAGCTTCCCACACAATGTGCTTTTGAAAACAAAAGGTTAGTTCTTTCTGCATTTATCTGAAGGTCTATCTAAAGATTCAACTTAGGAGAGCGAGAGGCTAAGTCATTTCTTTTTCATTTGTAAGCCGCTCTTTCAGCGACGACAAAGGGCCATAATACAATAACACAGGGAAAATGGGACAGTCTGTCAACACCTTTGTCATTTTTTGAATGTATTTACTACCTTACTATACTTATTCATCATCCGAAGTTAGAACTAAACTTCTTCAATGCAACAGATTAAACTTTACATATAGCTCTGGCCTTTTTTTCATTGTGGAACGAACACCACTTTGATAGATTGAATCCATTCAATCCTGAATAGTCTGTCATGGTTGCAAAAAGTGTGTGATCATTTTCACTAAAGAAAGAATCAAGGTTTGCAGTTGCGTCTTTCTCTGTCTTGGCAATTCAAAAATTTAAGCAAATCATTTTGCAAGCATGCAGCATATATTTTAAAATACTATACATTCATCTGTAGTTATGTATTTGTTTCTCTTCAAAATCCTAAATATTAAGCAGAACAACTTTTGTCATCATCTATTAAACCAAATTATCACCAAATCAGGATATTATAATGATTTCTGAAGGATTTTGTGACACTGAAAACCAGAATAAATGTAATAAATTATACATTTTATGCATGTGTGTGATTAAAAAGTAGTTAGGACTGTGTTCGTTCTTGCAGTGCCATCATCCAATCACATAGTTCTGTCTTCTTGGTAATTAGGTGTTCAAGCACAAAGTGCTGAAAACCTATTGTATTTGTAAGGGTTTTTATTATTATTTTTAAACGTAAATGCATCATGCAGCCCAAACCGTAATGGCTGGAGACTTGAAACTTTGTCAGATGGTAGTACAAAAATCGAGGAGACGTTCAGAGAGTATGAGCCCGATTAGCCCATAGGTGGCGCTATAGCAACCAAAGCGCAGAAACTGGCCTAAAGTCGTAGTTCAATATTCAAGTGTCTTATATCATTGGAAAACTGGACACATGAAGAACAAAACGTCATATCTGCGATTTAATTTCAGGTATGCAAATATTTCCGCCATTTTGGATTTTGTCTCAAACCTACTTTTGCCAACTAGTCCCTGGTTTTTCACCCCAATCAGAACCAAACCAATGCAGAAGTCTCTGGAGTCTGAATGTGAATAATTATTGAAAAAAAGTTGACATTTTTATTCACGGTCGCTTAGAGGCACAAAATGAATGTTGTAGGAGGAGCCTATTTTACTAAAATGGCTATAACTTGAGAAGTTAATGAGATATCTTCACCAATCTTGAAAGACGTGTAGGACAACATTCTGAGGTCACAGTAAAAAAAATTGACGTTGATTGGCCACAGAAAGGGCTATGACCACCTGACCGTTAGTCCGATATACTTGAAAATTGGTATTGGTATCTTGATCCAAGGCCTAATGTATGTGTATGAGGACATTGGCGTATATCAAAATACATGGCCGCCATCGGCCAATGAAGTTTGAGCACCTATGAGACAAGGTTAACGGAGGCCGATCGGAACGAAACTCGATGGGCCTGTTCGAGCTCATGGCCAAAGAGGCCTGTAAGAATTTTGAAAGAAATCAGCCGCTAGTTGGCGCTAACGAGTTTTATGCCCTCTGTAAACATGTGGTGTTGCGCACATCCCCACAGAAATGCATATCATTGTGATAATATCTCCTCATGCTGAACAGCTTTGCCTCTAGAACTATTGCTGTCAATCAAATCGTAAATGAAATATTTACAAACGTTAAAAACGTTACTTTTGCAAACTAGTCCCTGAGTTTTTCGCCCGATTAGAACCAGACCTCTCTAGAACAATTTCTCTGGACTCTCTAGATCAATAATAATCGAAAAATTGTGCAAAAACTTTGTCATTTGGTTTGCTATAACAGGTTTATTTAGAAAAGGGGTGTGACAAAATGCATCCAAAAGCCTATAAGTTCTAAAGGAAAACACATATATGTCCTGAACATGGTCAGGAAGCATGGAAAGTTTAATGGAGATGGTGTTCAAGCACAAAACTATGGTACATACTGGAACATGGTAAATAATGAAAATCACACTGAAATGTGGTGTATCATGGTAAATCATGCTAAAACAAGGTCTTTCCATCTAAGATGTCAGTGGTTAAATGCTTGCTACATAAAACTTAATGTCTTTTGATGGTTTCTGTGCTTGAATGTTGCTTGCAGCTTTAATATTTACTGCTCTTTCTTTATTGGAATAACTTATTGGTAGGTATTAAAAAAATGTGAGATGTTCTCTATTCATTTTAAATCAGAGTGAGAGTGCATCAGTTCTCAGTTTCCTAGAGGCTGACCTCCAAACATTTGTCGTCTCCCTGAAGAAGGAAAGTGGTGAAGTAATGACCTTGGGAGCCTGCTGTCCTCAGATCAGTTTCGTGTCACTTTAGGTTAATATCAGGATGCTTCTGGACCTTGCGCATTGATTCAGGGAGATTTGCGCAGCAAAGTGGAGGCAGAAACTATAATGCACATTTAGCAAACACTGACAAAATGTTTTAGTATTTTTCTCTCTGTGAAGAGAAAGAGAGTGTAGAGGGGAACGGTCTCATTTACCCACACTGCCTGTGTGATGAGGGTCCATCCATTATACCCAGCACACACACACACACACACGAGTCCTAAGAGGATCTTCACGTAATTACTGTGGGTACGCTAGATTAAATTGGGCCCATGTTCCAGCTCTGAGCAAAAATACTGAGGACCATTTTCAGTCAAAACATTTCAAGCCAGCTGATAAGTCATTCTGCACACAATGCTTGGCAGGGCAGGTTAGTGCCCTTAAATTATCCGTTTACATTTTCATTGGATTTCACATTGAACTCAGTCACCCTCACCTGATTTCTCCTTCCTTTAGATTCTCTGTATTGCCACAAAAATGTGTGATCCCATTGTTCTCGTGTGTGTCTTCACACAAAGGCCTTTGTTAGTTGAATTACATATCACAGCTTTATTTCCTCTCTAGATTACATCTGGAGAGCATCCATCAAAACCTTCCCTGATTGTCAGGCTATTAATGGCTTGTACTCTGAATCTTCCCTGTCCTATTCTCCTGTCAATAATCCCAGCTTTTCACTTTAACTGATTGGATTTGACTGGTGTTTGAGGGTCCAGAGTTGAAGTTGTAGTGAGCAGTTGGGAGAACGCAGACATCCTAGTCTCCCGGAAGTTCCGGCAGTCTCCCGCATATTCGATAGCTTGTCTCCTGATGCCGCAAATTATCTCCCGGAATCTGAGAGTGAGACATACTGCGCACATAAACATACATAGCGCGTTGCGCGTGCACTGTACAGAAGGAGAGACTTTGTCCGAGTGGCCTCCGCTCTCGCCCCAGAATCCTGTTACTTCAAAATATACCTCCCGGAAATGAATTCTTGCAGGTTGGGAATGTCTGGAAGCGCCTAATCGGGTTGCCAGTTGAGAGTGCACGAAAAACAAAAACGGCAGCTGTGGTTGCCAGACATTTACCGACTCGTACACAAAATGTGGCAACAGTTTAGGTTTTACGGATTTAACTTAAAGTGCCCCAATTATAAAGGTTCCCTAATTTTATTTGAGAGGTCCTCCACATCTATCAAGCATCAAAGCAAAAAAAAAAACACTTTCTTTTTTTATTGCACATTTTTCAAAGATTCTCAAAGCGTCTCAGTGCGATGATTCAGACTTCTGATTGGCCAGTCTGTTGTGATTGGTCTGACGCCGGGTTCACATCGGACGCTGAAGCGACCCGGCAAGCGGCGCGGAACGCAGGCCGCTTCCTTTCGGCGCCCATGTTAACCTATGGTGTCGTTCACACTAGACGCGGAGCGCGCAGCGAGGCACAACCGGCCTGCGCCGTGAAGCGCCAGTTTCGGCGTCTAGTCTATTTTATCCGCAAGCCGCGAGTGATCCGTGTGAATTCCGGAAAGGAAGTTACACCAGAGCACACTCGACCATCCGGTCAATTGTCAAAATAAAAGCAATTTTTAAATTAAAATACCGCGCGTGACAAATGCGAAAAAGGGAAATCACGAACACAGCGTGTGTCACAGCGTATTTATAATATGAGATTATTTACTTACCCATGATGTAAAAGAATAGCTCTGAATAAACAAAAACAGAGCAGAAGCGCTTGTCGAACATTCGCGAAGCATACGCGTCTGGTGTGAACAAGCAGGCGCCGAATCGCGCTGAATTTCTGTTCCGCGCCGCTTCCGGGTCGCTTCAGCGTCCGGTGTGAACCTGGCGTAACGCTTACAGCACGCTTACACACTGTGAAGACAATAACGATGACTGTCAATTTTACCTTTTCAATCTGATGATGAAACATTGAAAGAACTTGTAGAAGCTGTTTCGAGTTTGGTTTAATCTAAATTATTGTGCTATTGGAGACACTGGCATGTTTTGTTAAATTTAGCATCCTTTATTTTGTAGGGACTTTTATTTTGACAGTTGGTGAGAATGTTTGAAAAAAAATGGCCGCCTCTCAGCTTTTTCAAACACAAGAGAGAACAACCTGTTGGAACGTTTAGAACATATACTAGTTATTTACTTCACTATCGAAACGCTTATATCGAATCATTATTGAACACTATTTGGACATTATTTTTGACATTTAAAGTTGTGCCTTTTAACCACCATTCTTTAATCACCTACCAATCGTTTGTTGGATTACTGGAGTCCATGCTGTGTCCTACCAACCTACTCACCAACCTGCTGGAATACCAACTCATCCACTGCAAAAAAAGGTACAATTCAAGTTTATTTGCGTTGGATAGCTTGTCAAAGAAGTCAACCAATACGTCCCAGCTATGAGTGGTCCGTCATCATGAGCTAGTAATTCAACCCGACCCTCCATCGCAAGGACGACTTAAGCAGGACGTCTCTCAGTGATACACAGTGATCTTTTTAAGGTACATTATGATTATCATCAGCTTTTAACACTTTTATCTTTAAACATTTACAGACCTTTTACATTTGCAAACAGCTATATTACAAACTGCATGAAAGGTAATATCTGAAAAGCATAATGGGGCAGTTAAAATTCACAGCTTTAAAAAACGTATTTGTCTAACTGATGTTATGTAAAAATGTTAAGCTACTAAAGTAGGCCTACTTAAATCTGTTTTGTACCATTAGCAACCTAAAAACCTCTGTGGTATTAAGAAAACCACCATAGCCGAATCAGAAGGTTATCACAAATGGCTTTTCCACAAGCCACTAATTTATTAAACAGTTTTTATTTTTTGTCTTTAGTCTTTTTAGTCTTTTTTTTTGTCTTTTTTCATATATCTCCGTTTCATTGCATACATTATATCACAGAAAAAAATTTATTTGTCTTTGTATTAATTTTATTAAACATAATATTTGAAATAACTTTCTCTTCCCATTGATGTCATTTACAGTACTAATCTACTGTAACAAACCTGACTTTGTCATTGTTGTGTCAAATCAAAAACCATCACAACAGGTTTGACATCAAACATCTTTGAATGATCTATGACATCAAATCTTAATGCACCATATTCAATTGCACACAAACATGAATGAGAATTGAAAATAAATGTAATTGTTTTTTTTTTTGTTTTTTTTTTGGGGGGGGGTCATTATGAAAACTATTTTATGGCTTCAGAAGACGTGAAAAAAGCACAATAGTTATATTATTCATCATTGGCGCTTGACATCTCGTGTTCCCATTCACTGCTCATGAAAATGAGCAGCTCACATTTTGTTAAAATATCTTTTCTGTTTTATGGAAGAAAGAAGGCATACAGGTTACACAATGACATAAGTGTGAATAAATAATAAAATACTTATACTTTTTGACTGAACTAACCAATTTACTGTTTGATATCTGAAATACCAACAATAATGTAATAGAGTTTTCACCAGACTCCACTGAGACTAGAAGGAAAACAATAGATATTGTTCTTTACCAGTGAACGGATATATCGCGATTTCTAAGAGCACACCGAACTTGCAAAGTAAATGAATTTTGACTGAGATCTGACTCTCTCTGTGCTGTGATGGACCTGGAGCCCTGGCCTGATCTGCAGTATACAATGCTAAACTAGTCAATGCAAAGCAGATCTCCAGAGATCTTCCAAACATGAAATGAATCGAAGTAGTGTATGTGTACGACTGCTGTGTTATATTAAAAAGTCATATTTGGATGCTCAACACAAGAACCTTATTTCTTCACCTCTGCTTTTGAAACCACTGAAGATATATTCTGAAAACCAATAAAAAATCTAAGTCGTATTATTGTGCACCATTTCATCAGGAATTCACCAAAGTGTAATCTTTTATCAATGTATAATAACTTGCTCTACTTTTAAAATGACTTTCCATTGATGTCATTATCTGCCACTGTAACAAATTCACATTTGTAGTGGCTCCATTTTTGACCATCCAATCAATTCCTGATGGATAAAATCTAGTCCTCTACTATGATTGAGTTTAAAAATGTGACATTACAGAAATAAAATGATTTTTGAATGCCATTTAAAGTTAGTGAAAGGGATAGTTAATCCAAAAATGAAAATTACCCCGTGATTTACTCTCCCTCAAGCCATAGACATATATGACTCTTATGTCAGACGAAAAAACAACCAGAGTTATATTAAAAAAGTCCTGTTTTTTCCAAGCTTTATAATGACAGTAAATGACCGTTTCTGTTTTGACGTCCATCATCCATGATAAAAGTGCTCCACAGATATAATAGGTTCAATAAAGGCCATCTGAAGTGATGTGATGTGTTTGTGTAAGAAAAATTTGCATATTTAAAACTTGTTTGACTAAAATATCTAGCTTCCGGCAGAAGGCATACGTATCGATTTGCAATGACCGCACAATGCAACGACGAACACGGAAGCGTAGAGGATAGAGTAAAACAGGACACCAGTCATTACACCAGCCAGTTGAATTGACCTGTGGCTAAGCCACGCCCCCTCCACACACTCGGACACAAAGTCAACACTCGAACACAAAACACTCGAGGACGGGCGAAGATGGCAGCGTCACAGTAGGAGACATTTTACAGGAGGCAATTGGTGATTTTTGGAGACCGAAAGATTATATATCATCTGGAAGTCATCTAAAGGGCATTAAATATGCATTGGAGGGTTATATTAATAATTTTATTGTTGAGAAGGTCGATGAAAAGCTTCAGCTCCAGGCAAAAATGTACAAGTCATGGTGTATACGTGATAAACCGCATATCGTTGTCATCACCGTTTGGTGCTACAGTATTTACATCAATCATTCAGCACAACATTGCTAACATTTGTTATCTCGGTTATTTAGCCTACAGATACGTTAATGAAGCTAAGTGACATGATGTACAACGCAGCTAGAAGCTAACAGTGTTTGGGAAGCTACTCTGAAACTGTAGTTTGACAAGCTACAAGCTCTCGTAAGTTAAAGTAGTTAAACTACAGTCAGAGCTACCCGTTTAGAAAAGTCAGTTAGCTACACTACAAGTTACTATCAAAAAGTAGCTAGCTACATTGAAACTACTTTTGCTTTTTTTGAACAACGTATATTATAAATAACTGAATAAGTCTCTGAGGAATGTTTAAAGTAAAATGTTTAGTGTGTAAAACAAGGCAATGCAATTACAGATTTCAAAGGGTATTGTTTTATTATACACAACACTAAAATATCTCTGACTGTTTGTCAAAGTGCTAAATTGCAACAAATAGCGTACAACATTGCAAGAACGAAATATACATCCAACGTAAATTGCATGTAGAACATTTTCTCAAAAATACTGATTGAACTTGGACAAATAAGGCCATGGGAATTAACGTTAGTTGTTTCTCCATCCTCCAAATCTGCCATCACGTCTTGCTATAGGCTATAATCATAATATGGGTGTGTCAACCCACTTCTGATGCGTCAGTGAACCGTTAGCCGCAAGATGCGTGATTAAACAACAGGTGGCGGTAATGGCGATAATTAAAAATTAGTTTGTAATCTAACAAGAAGAAGAATATCCTTGCATCGCGCTAGATTCGCGCAGGCTCGAACAATGTAGCAATGTAGCTTTTGCTTGCGCTACACCGCTACTTGCTGCAAAAAGTAGTTAGCTACTGGAAAAGCTACACTGTTTAAAAAGCAACTGAGCTACTGCCAAGCTACTGAAAAATGTAGTTAAGTTAGTAGCTACGCTACTTGTAGTTAACTACTCCCAACACTGGAAGCTAATGCTAATGTTTTCTAATGTTAGGCTAACGTTACGTTAGAGATTTTAAAGATAACGTGCAAATACAGATGTAGACATCCTTGTTTAATTTATCCAGGTTTAGTTGGTGTTGTGGTCTACCGCATAACTTAATCACAGAGCAGACACATATCTCAGTTGAGATGTTTGGGAAGAGTTAAAAAAACACAACACTGTCGCCCAGCCTTTCGTAAACCTAGTGTCGGAGCTGCATTACCCTAAGCACACCGTCTGACCATTTTAAACTTAGAATGACAAGAAAAAAAAGTTGAATAACTGATTGACTCCAATGCGTTTCAATGGACGTGGATGCAGAGAGATGTCCGAGTGTATTGGGTTAGCTGCGCACTGTGATTGGCTCATCGTGTTTGGGGGCGTGGCTTAGCCATAGTCTAAAAACTAAAAAGTCAGAAGTCTAAAACAAGAATTTTTAAAGAGAAATGTTGCTCTGAGTTTGTTGCCCAGCCCTGTTTGTTTAACCGCGAGAGGCTCCAACATATAAAACTCCAACATCCTACGTCATACATCGTCAGAGAGTCCCTCTTTCGGCTCCGGGTCGACTTGCTGTAGGCCTGTCTGCCGGATCTAGTTATTTTATTTCACTCATCTCTTCCACTTCAGAAGGCTTTCCTAACCCCCAGAGGTGTGGAGTTTGTTTATCATTGATGGATGCACTTTCATGGACTTCTGAAACAGAAACGGCCATTCACTGTCATTATAAAGCTTGGAAGAACCATTGTTTTATATAACTCTCATTGTATTCTTCAGACAGAAGAATGTCTACACTTAGGAAGCCTCTGAGTGTGAGTAAATCATTGGCTAATCTTTTTTTAATAGCAATATTTGCTATTTTATACCCACAATCTAGACATATTTTTGTGAAATATTTTGCTTAAAAATGGTAATTGGCATTTTTTTGGCATTTGTTTTGAAATATGTTATCTAATGCAATAACAGTGTACACAAACTATGCTCATTCAATATCCTGTGCTTACTTGTCTGACTAAAACGTGTAAGTTTTATTGTATTGTTCGGCTCCTGAGTGTACAAGGTCTGTCTTATAGCCCTGAAGGAGAGTGTATCTAGTGGGTTAAATATAGCCTTGCTAGTGGTAGAAGGTTTCAGATGGTCTAGAGGGCCAGCTGAGTCTGACACCGGTGCCATGGGATCTGATTATTTCAGTCAACAGAAGAAGGGTTTCCCTGCAGATATTCTCAGGAAAACTCAGTAATAAGACAGTTGAGATTGAATTGCTAATGTACTTGGATATGATGAGATATAGTAGGCCTACTAAAGTTTACTTCCCAATGCTTCACTTTTCAGTGTAATAGGTAAGTAGTCTATATGTTGATGGCTGCTGAAACATATAAAGAGTAGTTTCTTGTCCTTCTGCTTGTTCAAGGACAAAGAACATCTAATAAATCTCAAACTTGGAGGGTGAAGTGAACAGGGTTTACTTGTAATGAGCAGTCACATTTTTATATATATTTCTTCTTAAAGAGAAAGCAACAGCAAATGTCAATTGCAATGGCATTTCCAATGTCGGATAAAATTAACGTCTGTGGTAAGACAAAATTATATGAACTATCTTTTTTATGGTGGGATGTGCCAACATGTGTTTAACTGGAGACAGACTGCATAATGCAGCTGAAGGATTCACATCTATTACAGATTAATGAATGATGTTTCACGTGGCCTTTCAATTTTTTAAATGTTCATGTTCTTAGTGCATTTCATATTCTTGTGCTTTTCCCTGAGTGATAAATTAGCTTGATTTCCAAAAGTAGTAGGTTGCATGGGAGAGAAAACATTGCATTTGTGTCATTTCTCACTGGCAAAGACAGAGAATTCAATGCATGTGAACTTGCTTTGCTTTTTTTTCCATGATGCAATTTAAAAAAGAACTGTACACTCTCGGAAAAGAAGGTAAAAAAGCTTTCACTGGGGCTAGTACCTTTTTAAAATAGTAAACTTTTGTCCATTACAAGTGCTAATTTGTACATTTTAGGTCCTAATATGTACATTTTAGCAGGATTTTTGTCCTCATCAGTCATGCAAAGGCATGTTAGGGTCAATTATGGACTGTCGCTTTGTACACTTTTTTAAATGCATCCGAGAAGCAGAAGGGATGCGAGAACAGAGGAGAAAAAGGGTGACTTAACATCTACTAAAAGCCAAGGCGCTCTAATAGGCTTAACCTGCAACTCATCTTGACAAACCATTGTCCCAAAGTTTTACCTGAACAGTTTTGAAAAAACAAACAAACAACATTTCCACTCTGACATTAATAAATTGACTCCATCCATAAATTGATTCATTAATAAATTGATTAATAAAGTTATTATTTTTTAACCTAAGAAATCAGCATATTGAGGATAATTTTTTGGATACCCTTAATTTTATGTATAAACAAAACCAAATTTGGTGAGAGTTCAGAAAGATGGAGATTTTTATTGCAAATGAAAGGATACAGACATTAACTGTGTGAGAAGAAAATAATAAATAAATAAAAACAGTCCCATTTGGAAATAAGGTCTCAGCATTCAAGCAAATGTTAGGTTTGTCAACATTTCTAATGGGGGTTTTGAGAATATGCCACACAAAAAAAAAAAACTCAGTTTACCTCAGTATTCTGTAACTGGTCTGTCTCAGGTAAACATGTTTTTCTCTAAATGTCATTCTATTTAATGAGTAAAACAGTGTTTCAGAGGTGAAAAGAAAAATTACTCTTTAATGAGGCTTTCAATGTAAATTGGCTCTATGAATAATTGGGTAATGGAGGTGGCAAATATTGTTAATAATGAGTTATGTTTTGTTCAACCCACACTTGTATCATGACCTTTGATATTAGTTGTCTTAACTTCACTTAACTTTATTTTTTTTTAAATAAAAGTTATAATTGATTTTGTGATGAGAATGAATTGCCACCTTAACAACACCATTTCTTATGTTATATGGGCCTATTTGCATGCAAATCACAATATGTGGGAATTGGGATTGAAAAAAGGTTTCCTGCGTGCCTCATATTTTCTCCATCAAAGTGATAATGATGTACGGATAGACCAACCAAAGACACCGAAAGATGATGTCACCATTAGGCTCTTTTGACTTGTTTATTTGAATGACCTGTTTGGAAGTTCTTATTTCAACAAATTAAACATGTTTAATCACATTTAATTAGATAGTTAGAAGGTGTCCCTCATATTTCATTAATTCACCTCTTATTTCCAAATTTCTTCGATCTCAATTGGCCAGTTGTTCTGTATGATTAGGGCATGCAAACGGATAGTTTGATCTCCAGAAGAAGAGTTCATCAAAGAAACATCTGTGCATCTCCAGCAGATGGCACTACTGCTCTGTTTGCTTTGTATGATATAGATATAATAGATAGATATAGATAGATAGATAGATAGATAGATAGATAGATAGATAGATAGATAGATAGATAGATAGATATAGATAGATAATAGATAATAATAGATAGATAGATAGATATAGATAAATAGATAGATAGATAAGATAGATAGATAAATAGATAGATAGATAAATAGATAGATAGATAGATAGATAGATAGATAGATAGATAGATAGATAGATAGTGCAAGTGTCAGTATTGTGTCTTTAAATTAAATAGTTGAATTTGTTTATGTTTATTGCATTAAAAAGCAAACAAATCAGCCTTTTAAAATGTATTATGGCACATGCTGGATTATGCTAATACGCTTTATGGAAAATTAGAATAACATAGCTCATATAAAATGTTATTTTATCAGCTGACATTAATGTGATTTGATTGGCTCATTTTCCTGTGCCATGGCTGGATTCCCAAAGTTGAGGACATTGCAAAAACATGTAAAAACAGAGCAAACCACCCATGCCTTGATAATCCCGACAAAAATCAGACACCAGTCCCTAAATTCTGACAGTTACACCGAGTCCACCCCACCATGAGCCTTTCCCAAGACTTCCTTCTCTGTCACCGCCAATTAGCATAATCTCAGGGCAGTGGATAAATCCTGTAAGGAAAGCGGAGTAACAGGTGCCACGCATGGTCTGCTTACTCAGTTTGATTAAAGCTAAGAAATCCAAGATGACAAAATACCAACCTCGAATTTACAAGCTGGTCCTTTTTGTCAAGCCAAAGACTTAGTTATTATAATCTAACCCAACTAGTCACTTTTGCCAGACTAGCCCGTGTCAGATCTGCCAGGGAGAGGTTTTTCAGTCTTCACCCCCTCCCTCCGTCCCTCTCTGGTGGAGCCCAAGTGGACACGGATCGAGTCGAGGAGAAGAGTAGAGTTTGGAGATCTGGGCTGAGCGGACATCCAGCAACCCCAAAGTCTCAGCATGGGGGCGTCCTATGGAAAAAAAGTAAGTTATTTTTGTTAAGCAGTTTAGGTAACTGATGCACTAGTGAGTGGATGACACAGGACATGGCTTGTTAACAAGCAGAATTACTGAAGGAGAAAACCGTAATTTTAAAACAAACCTAAAACAAACACCGATCATCATAATGGCGACTTTAATTTATGTTTTTATGGTTGTTGCAAGTTTTACTCCTTTTAAATGGTTAACTTTTAAGGAATTAATTTGATTGAATTATTACTCAATTCTAATTTGTTTAATTTATTTAATAATATTGCTTGTAATCTGTTGCCACAATTTTTTTGATTAGATAAAGCATATTCATTTTTACAGTATGTGAATGAGTGCTGACTCTGAGAGCTCACTGTTTGTGTTTTGATTGTTTTGGCCATTTCCAGTGAAGTATTGGAGGAGTAACACACTCACAAATATTTGAGCTATGGGGAGGGGTGCATGCTGGGAAGGTGTGGTGGTGCCTGAAGTTGACTCATTGCTGCTAGTGACAGCTGACAGCTGTTAGAGAGAGGGTTACTAGAGGATTATGGGATACAAGAGCCTCTTCTGATTACTTACGTCTGAGCCACTCGACTGTACAATCAAGCGTCAGGTTTATTAGGGTGAAGAGTCACCATCAGAATTAAATACATTTTCATCCATATCACGGTTATGGAACTGTTCTGTATAGGCATGTAGTTAAATATTTTGTAAATTAGCAGGTTATTGACCAATCTTTATACAGAAAAGGGCTGTTTCTTAAAAGCACTGTGAGCAAAAATTGATCATATTAGGTGATCACTATGATCTATTCAGTCTTACAATGATTTTGAGCCCTGGACCATAACTAGTTGTCTAATTGTGAAAGCATTAGATGTATTGTGTCTGTGGGTGTTTCTTTGGACACTTTTATGTGACCAGGAGTAAAATGAATGTATTCCATCCACTTTGCTATATGGGAATCACATTAAAAGTAACTTTATCATGATCTTGATCATTTATTTGTGCTACTTTTCATATGCCTTTTATGTATAGAATTGTTTTTGCTTGTGTTTCAGAAATGCATCATGAAATATGAATATTATGACAGTCACTAACACACTCACTCATTTTATGTTGTGGTTTTGCAGCATAAACGGCAGTTTTGTACCTAATAAAATTTTCTTTGAATTTACAGCACTTGTTTACGAAGTAGAAAGCAGTCGGTCAAGAGCTTGAGAATATGAAATGTGAAAAAACATACAAACAAAGAAAAGACCAAGTAAAATTCACTTGACACGCAGAATATTTGAAAGTAATTAAAGTAAAATATAAAGTAATCCATAAACCCATCCATTTATCCATAAAACCATCCATAAAACCATCCATCCCTCCATTTATTTATCCATAAACCCACCCATCCATCCATCCCTCCATTTATTTATCCATAAACCCACCCATCCACCCATCCATCCATCCATCCCACCCACCCACCCACCAACCTTTCCATCCATCCATCCCACCCACCTTTCCATCCATCCATCCCACCCATCTTTCCATCCATCCATCCCACCCACTTTTCCATCCATCCATCCATCCATCCCACACCCACCTTTCCATCCATCCATCCGTCCCACCCACCCACCTTTCCATCCATCCATCCATCTTTCCATCCATCCATCCATCCATCCATCCATCCATCATCCACCCACCCATCTCTGCCATCAAACCCACCTTTCCATCCATCCCACCCATCCATCCATCTATCCATTAATCCATAAACCCATCCATCCATCCATCCCACCCACCCATCTATCCATACAATCCACCCACCCATCCCTCCATCCATCCACCCACCCACCCACCTATCCATAAACCCACCCATCCATCTATCTATCCATAAACCCATCCATCCCCACCCATCCATCCATCCCACCCACCCATTCTCATCCTACGGCATCATATAGTGACGTACTGTATACTATCATACAGGTGACGCTTTTGAAATTTTGTCTGAATCCAATGCACTTGGCACCCTTTAGCGTCAATATGACACACACACTGAGTTTGTTTTCGGTTATGGGTAGGTTTAGTTTCTAGGTGTAGGGTTAGACCACTAGGAGGCTGAGCTGGTAATTTTGTGTATTTAGGATGCATTAAATGCTAGCTATGGAGTCTAGCACTTATCAGTGGGAGTGGGGGAATTGTCTTTTGTGTGTGTATGTGTGCATGTGGCTTTCATAATGATAACAATAAACTGGCAAAGAATAAGTGCATTTGAGGAAGTGCATTTGAAGTCTACTCTTTAGAAGAGTCTCCAGTGTTCTTCCCTTCATCCAGGGCAGTTCAGGGGCAGAGGTCATGGATTTATGCTGAGTTACTTTCAAGAACACGCTATCAAAAAGCAGCCAATAATACTCTAGCAATGACCTTGAAAGTTCCTTTACAAGTCCCAGCACATGCAAACTGGAGCCAGACCAATTCCCATAATCACCCGAAATATAATTCTGTTCAACCAGCATGGCGGCAGATGCAGCCTGTTCTCCAACATACAGTCTATCTGTGAGTAAAGCATGAATGGTGGCCCCCGGTGGGCAGATTGTGTTTTGATGAAGTTCAGACAGTTTTTGGCATGTGAGTTGTTCAGTAATGTCTAAGGTGCCAGCAGAGAGAACCAGTGCTAAGTGGGAGCTGAAAATGTCAGCTTGTCAGAGCTGTGATTTCACCCTCTTCTGCCCAGGCTTGGGAGCTCTACTGGCCACACGCTCTGGATACCTGGGCAGAGGAGACCTCACAGTTCTGGGTCCTCACATTCCAAGACCCCCTTTCCCTTATCTGGGATGGACTGTTGAACTGGGGGCCTAAGCCAGGAAGAGATCCTTGCAGGAGGTTGTTAAAGTGCCACCATGTTGGTCAATCATTGTATTATTCTGTAAACGTGGACTTTAATATCTCAATATTGCATTCTTTGAACATTTTCTTGAGTTTCTTTTATCATCATGCCTTTAAGAATCAGCTTGGAATGTATTTACTGCCACCCTGCCTTACGTTCGTATTTGGTTCTCCGGATATGCAAATTAGCCCGCCTCCACTCACTCAGCTCGAGATCCACTCGTTTGGCGAATAGCACGTAATATGTTTCAGCCCAAGGGTTTGTATGATTTCCGGAACCCGCGTTTCAAAAACTCCGTGTTTTTTTGACCGTTGGACAGTGGGTTTATGGATGGATTAGTGGGTTGATGGATGGATGGATAGATGGGGTTTATGAATGGATAGGTGGTGGGTTTATGAGGTAAATGGATGGTGGAATGATGATGGGGTAGGGTTTATCGATGAATCAATGGGTTTATGGATCGATGTATATGTGGGTTTATGATAATGGATAAGTGGATGGATGGATAGATGGATGAATATGCTTTTTAGCTTCAAAATCTACAAGCTCTACTCACTCCCATTATCAAGCTTGGAAGGCCACGCTATTTCATAATATAACTTTGATTGTGTTTGGCTGATAAAAGAAAGTCATATACACATAGGATGACTTAGAGTAAGCCAATGTTATTTTTGGTGAACTATCACTTTAAAAAGAAAACACTTTAAATTGATATGAATGCATATGCAGTTATTGTGTTTGATGTGAATGGGTCTTTACTTCTATATTGGACACTGTTGGTATACTGAGCATGGCCGCAGTAAACAGCATCTCAACTCCCAGCTCCAAAACATCGACCTCTGTTTTGGCATTGTTACAGTGCTTTCGGTGGAAACTATTTAGGAACAATAAAGCTCGGACTGATCTTGAATGTGCATCTCTGCTGCTAAATTATAATGAGTAACAACAAGGATCTAGGATCAGGATTAATACGGCTACATCAGCCAGACTCCTGAGCAGAGCACTTGCATGTGATTTCCCTACTGCTAAATGGGATGTCAGAGTTGTGTTAATTCTTCCTGTGCAGAGCCTACTGAGGAGGATTAGAGCAAATCAGACAAATCCTTCCAAATGAACCAACAGTCAGAGCTAGAAATAATTACACGCTCTCAGACGAATTTAACTCTAGAAGTGAGCTACAGGTGTATGTGAATTTATATAGAAGTTATCTATAGACAGCACAAATATCTAATACATTCACGATTTAGTTTTTGTTTTTTAATAAATGGACTGAAGTCGCTTTTGTAAAGGTGCACATGGTATTTATTTGCCTGTCTGTCTTCCACTCACTCAGTCCAGCAGTAATGTTGGACTTCTGACATCTAGTGGTGTGGATAAAGCATCACGCTTTGCTCCATTGCCATCATAATACAATGACGGTCGTATTTGCCGCCCATGATTGATTTATTCCACAATTAAAAGTGAGGCTGGTCATGTGATCTCAACATTAACAGCCACCATGGTGAGGCGACCCAGCTTTATGTGATACTTTTATTGGCTACTGATCTGGCTAGTCTTTGATTCTCAGTATTTTGATTTTTGCAGCTTCACAGTCGGCTGATGTTCCAGACAGTGAGTGTGTGTAGGGAAAAAGTGGGTAGATTAGAAGTAAGATGTGTGCAACAGCAAAATGCAGAACCCTGGAGAACGAGTAACTGAACCTGTTCAGCCTCTCTTACACAGGACTCTCAAAGAAGAAGTCTCTCTCTTTCAGCATTAGCACAGGTCTCATTTCACTCCATTCAGAGAAGAATAAGAAACAACACTTCAATTTAAAGGCTAAATTGTGGGTTGCAGATGGAGATAGAGGTTCATCTGAGACTCTGGAATGTTGACTGCTCAGATGTTTCACTTTACATTTGATATTTGTTTCACTAAATTAGATTTAGTTTTCCTTGGTTTTAATTTAAATTCCTTTCATTTTGCTGCATGTTTTTGAAAAGACCGAATGAATGATCAAGCATGTCAACATGCCCATGAAACTCGGTCAAATGATAAAATTTATACAAAAGTGACGGAAATCATAAAAAAGAAAACAAGTTAATCAACTTATATGAATAGTGTGGCACAGTTTAAAGCATGAACATATTCTAGAATGTCTACAGCAATTTATGAATTATGAACATGTTATGAACATAATTTTGCATATGTTCTTTTATTGTGGTCAAAAAATCTAGAAAGATGCTGAATATAAAAGTTGGTTTGACCATCTAAATATGCATTTGCAAGGTAATAACTCCAGCCTACAAATCAAATTTCTCTTTCATTATTTGGGTTTGACCTTGATTATTAATACTAATGTTTTCCTTCCGCACAGTTTCCTCCAACAAAGCATTGTAGCCTAGAACAAATTCTCGGTTTCAAATAGTGTTTTTTGAGGGATATTTTTCTCATGTGCTGGAAAAGAATCACTTATGGGAATCATTCATTTGGCCCTGTGCAGCTGATCAAAATCCATGCTTGCATTGCTAGAAAATGAGTCATCTAAAACTTATAAATTGAGCTTTGTAATGGACAAGTTGTGATCCATTGAGAGCTTGAAAAGCACAAGCCGTATATGGCTGCATTTGCTCTATGGCATATGAAACTAAATATCTGTGTTGTACACAAATATTTGATGACGCTTGACGCAGTTCAGGTTTTATTTATAACCTTTTTGCATTGGATTGGTTTGAGGCATGACGTAGGCTGTGTGCGTATGCACTGATTAGAGTACTGTATTCCCCACCAGGTGGCACAATCGCTCCAAATGTTAAAATGTTAAAAGTATTATACGGATCAGCATAAGACATTTAAAAACTGTGGTTTAGGCCAACTATAAAACAACATAAGGCAAACATCTTACAACAAAAAAAACAACTTTTTTAGCAGATTTGTTTCACATTTAGCATTATACAGTTACAGCTAAATTCTGCAGACAACATATAGTATATCTGTCAGCATCATGTCAAGCATCACATTTTACAAAGATATGACCAGGATATTAATATGAGAAATGCATTTAGTTTGTGAGTTGACTAGTTGATTGCAGTGTTGTCTAAAAGTGTTGACTATAGTAGCCCTCAAACCGTATTTACTTTATAGCCCTTAATCCTGTAATTGTGGACAAATGTGGGCACTCAGGTGTGATCCTAATTTTTATTTATTATACATGTTATATCACTGTCTTCGATAAAGTTTTTGTCTATCCATTTATGGGGGTTTTTATTTTATTTTGGGGCTATTTTTTAATTAATTTATTTCAAAAGTACCATATTTTCTATGTAAATTATGCTTATTTTTATGTGTTTATTTTTTACATTTTTCGAACTACATTAAAATATCATTCCAATAAGTTCTTAGAGCTAAAAGCTAAAGATGAGGTGACTTTGCTGTCACCTGGTGTCTTATTTTGGCTAATTTTAGAATGCTCTAAATTACAGTTTTTCCATTCATTTCTATGGGTGCCCATTTTTGAACCAAATACAAGATTAAGGATTTTGTATATTTTTCACCCACTTAACATTGTAGAATTGAGTAAAAAAAAATGTGTGTGTTCAGGAGGCAAACTTAGGAAAAGTAGGTCTTGTACAGCTCAGATCAAGGGAAGTATTTATTAAAAATAAATCTAAACTATTTTGTCCACATTTGTCCAGAATCACGTTTTAGGGTTAAGGAAGCCCTATAATATAGATCAAACCGTTCTGGATACTGACCTCACTAATTCAGAAAGTCTGTTGTTGGACAGCTATTACAGTACAGATAGTTTCTCTATTGGATGAGACACAATTGAAGTTGTGATTTATAAAAGACAAAGGCTAAAAATGTTTTTATTTTTTGTGAGTGATTGACTTGTTGTATGTGATGCAAATTAAGATCTTTCCATAGTCACGTAGATATAAGAGATATTTGTATTATTGAAAATATCCTGCTTGGGGACATTATGGGTTGGTTTGGACAAGGACAAATATATGCTAGTTATATGTGCACACAAACTAGACTACACACTTGTACATCTGTTTAATAGAGTGGCTTCAAGCAGCCCAAGATTTATCACCATTTCCACTTCCTTTCATCTCAACGGGAAACCAGAAGATGGACTCTGATCTTGTGTAGTTTACCAGGGTCTAAGCTCCCATTAAAACACATAATGACCATTAGGGGAACGGAAAATGTTGAACTGCGTCAGGAAAGGTCTTTAGGATTCTTCTAATGTCTGTTTCATTAGCAACATTAGGATTCATACTGCAGATCAGGATCATGGGAATCTGCAGAACGGTGTCACATGTCACAAACAATATAAACAATATTTTATCGTACATGAAATCATTCCTTATCAGTGTTTGTGTGCGCCACCGCAGCGGGTCCCTGCAGAAGACTGGAAGCGTTGATCCGTGCCCATGTTCTCCTTTAGGTCCTGTGGATAATTAGCAGGCTGTCTCTCCCCTTCGTGGCCTCGGCTAATTGTTTGTGTTGTCTGGGAAACCTGAGAACCCTCAGCTTGAAACCAGAGCAGCAAAGCAGGGCCAAAATCGATCAAAAACACCCTGTTTGTTTTGTGGCTTATGCAATATCACTTTGCAGTATACAGGTACAGAGACCGGTTCTGAACAGCGTAGATATAAACATGAGAGATCAGAACGGGCCACAAGCAGAAAGGTCAAGCGATCACTTCGGCCAGTAACTGGACACTACAGGTGAGGCGCTGTGGCGTCCAGCCCATCTTTAGAGGACAATGGTGCATTCTTGAAGAGGTCACGCTTGGCTCTCCTCGGGGTTTGGTGATGCCAGATTGCTTTGGCTGTGGCCTATGTTCTGTGCCTCGTGATGGACGAGAGGACAACTTTGATTTCAGAGAGGTTGATGTTCTTTTCAGCTATATCATACTGCACTAGATGACTATAAAAAATGGTCAGGATTTTACGGTAAAAACTGTTAATTGGTAGAACAGAAAGTTTTCCATACTATATACGGTGAATAACTGTGATCTAACCGTACATTTAATGTCATTTTACTGTTAATTAGCATTAAAATTACAGTTTTTGGAAGTAAAGAACAAGTCATTGTACAATTTACTGTTAAAATAGACGTAAATTGACATTCCCACAATTCCCTGCTTGACACTTCACATTTCTTAGTTCTAATCAGTTGTTTACATTAGGTGTTATTTTACATTAAATTATGTTAAATTAATGTTTATTGCATTTTGTGTGTTACTATGATGGTGTAAATATTAGTATTAACTTTCTCGGCTTGTGGAAAAGCTGTTTATGTTTATTTGTGACTCATCACCACTGTGATATGTGCTTGTGATTGTATTACAATGGGACAGAACAGATATCAGTACTTCAATTGATTGGTAAATCAACATTATATGAGATAATGAAATATGTTTTTAACTGTAAATTTAAGTTAAGTCTTTAAACCTAAAAAGTTGCTACCATATTTTTATGGTAAATTGAACAGATTTTTTTTCTTTTTTACAGAATAATTTTTGCTATTACTGTACCAGTACACACTTACCCATATTATACTATTATTGTAAAATATATATAATTATATTTCAGACATGGGCTAAACCACAACTGAAACAAACACACATATAACATACATCAAGGGAAACCTAGACAAAGAATATGGGAAACACAGGTTTAAATACACAAGATAACAAAGCAGCTTAAGGAAACAAGCCAAACACAGGATGTAAAACACAGGAACTATGAGAACTACATATTAAGAGTTCTAAGACACAAAACATGGAAACATGAAACAGGAATCGTAACAGATATATTGTTAATATACCAAAACTTGAACTATCATAATCTGCTTTTTACCCCTTAAAATGTACCGATAGTCACCATTATAATACAAGTGGCACAATAGAAACGTAAAACTAAAGAACATAAAATGCAATGCAAAAAACAATGTAATTCCCAGTATGCATCACTGACAACAACAAAAAAATAGAAAAAAGGTGTTTTTATAAAACTCATCGTGTTTGCACATGGGAATGTCCTTGTACTGTTTTTCATAATAAAATAATATAGTAATTCATAATATTTGCTTCTATAAACATCAATTTGACTGTATTATACAGTGAAATAACATGTATTGCAATGTTGAACAAAACGTATTTTTTGTTGATTCCCCTTGTGTCATGATTGGATTTGATTTGTTCATGTTTAGAGTTTGTTTTTTTTTCTGTTCTGTTCATGTCTGTGTTTCAAGGTTGTTTTAGCTTGTTAATTAGTTCAGTCTTCCTCCGCATCTGTTCGTGTTTACTGATTGGTTTAGTGTGTGTTTAGTTAATTGGTCCTTCTTGTTTACTGTCTATTTAAGCCCTGTGTTTCTTCAGTTAATTGTCAGTTCTATTATTATGTTGTTCTGTTCCAAGTTCCAGAGATTATTTAGTCCTTTGTAAAGTTTTGAGATTGTTCAATAAAAGAAACTACTGCAACTTTCTTTTGTGCTGTGAACCAGTGATTGTGACATTTACCTTTCAATGGAAGCGCTGTCATTGCAGCTATAACTATGATTTCAAAGTGCCAGATATTGTTTACATAAAATTTCACAGTAGGGCATACTCTCGATATAGTCGATATTAGTGACTTTCATTCTGCAGTGCAGGAGCATATTTTGAAAAAGATTATTTTGATCATTAAAGTCAGTAGGGTTCTATGTTGTTTTGGACTCCATGAACTTGAAATGACAAAAACTATTTTTTATATGTAAAAAATAGGTTTTTTTTATTTATTTATTTATTTATTTTTAATTTTAAAAAATCTCAGCTTCATCGAAGTTTATGATACTTGGTGACTTTTCTGGCATTAGTTATGTGAATGCACAAAAAATTTAGTTCATGATCTGAGTATGCTAATACTCAGTGAGTGGTCTAAGTGGTCTTAAAAAAAAAATTGGTCTTTGGTCAAAAATGACCCCCATAGGAAATGAATAGGACACTGACAAAAATTCACACATTTTTTTTTTTTTTTTTTTTTTTTCACATTTTTTTAAATGATTATTCTACATAAAGTGTTATGGTTGAATGAATTGCATTTTTTATACAAATTCTGAAAAACATGGCTATAAAATTTGCTTATAGCAACACAAGCTTCTATGTCTAATTCAGTGTTTGGCTGTAATTATAATGCTAAAACTAATACTTTTTTATCACTATTTTCAAAAAAAAATCTAAAACTTAATAAGAAATCGTTTTTGAGATTGTTTCAAATATATATTCAAATCCAAAAAAAAAAAAAAGTAAATGTGTACATAAACAGCTGGGGAATTCACATGCCTCACCATAGAGAGCAGTTACATCATGGTTCTCTACGCTGATGATGCTAATTATATATTTTTTTTCTATGGCAAAAATAGATAGACCATACATATACCAATACTGTAGTACAAGTCAAGTCATGTCACTGGTCAAGCAAACACACATTGCGGTTTCTGAGACTGTAAACTAGCCGGCAGTGTTGCTATCAAAAAGGTTATTATTTGTTTTTTTTTTGGCCTACATCTGCCCTGCACTGATCTATCAGTACTGTACTTTACAGTATGCTATTGGTTCATTCACCGTTTTAGAGATGGCCTGTATTGTTTAACGTTTAATTTGTTAATTTGTGTCTGTGTCGTCTGAATAATCACAGTCACACTGACACATATTGACTGGCTTAAGAACCATTTCACCAGAGAATCAAGATATATGAAAACCAATTCCACACTTAATGGACTGAGGCATTAATGCTACAGTGGGATCTCAATATCTCAGCTCTGGAAGGGTCTAGAGACTCCATTTTTGCACTCAGGTTTAAGTTTCATATCGTCGTAGAAGCGATATCAGCTTCGAGGAGAACGCAGTTTCTCAAAGTTGAAATTAATAAAAAATACTACCTTCGCAGTACAATGAAACAAGACTGGCAACAATCTTCATAGAGCGTGAACTGGCTCAGAGAATCAATATAGAGGATCCAGTGAAGAGCTTTGCTGCGATGAAGGCCCGCCGTGCGCGCTTCTGAAACGTAAGTTAAGCTTTATTAGTCGTTATTTTATTCTGAGCCTGCTGATGATCTAATGTGCTTGCGGACATTTCATTTGTGTGTTTTTTTACGCACAGAAAGTGGTGTAAAGAAATTTGCAAACAACAGTAATTTGAGGAGATGAAATGTGATTATTTGGAAAAGTCCTGTCATGACTGCTGAAAGAAAAATGCCAGCAGGCATTTGCCTAAATTGCCTCCTGCATAAACTGTATTATTGTTGACATTTTCGGCACACGCATGTTGCGCACAATTTGCGTTATGTAGGCCTATTGCTTATTGGTCTTTGTGTGTTGCTGCTGGTTTTGCGTTATATGCATATGGCATATTGGTCTTTGTGTGTTGTTGCTGGTTTTGCGTTATATGTATATGGCATATTGGTCTTTGTGTGTTGTTGCTGGTGTACGTTGCAAATAGAGGGGCTGCACAATTGTTTTCGCCTAGAGCGGCAGAAGTGCACGCGCCGGTCCTGGTCTAGAGACTCCATTTTTGCATTCAGGTCTAAATCTCATGGCCCTCTATCAGAATCCAGAGTTTTGAGAAGATTGGAGAAACTTTTTTTTTTTGCACCAAAAAACTGTTGTGTTTTTTTTGTTGTTGTTGTTTTTTTCGAAATTTTGAGTTTCTCTGATCTTCTTGAAACTCTGGATTCTGATAGAGGGCCATGAGACTTAGACCTGAGTGCAAAAATGGAGGCTCTAGACTCTTACAGAGCTGAGATATTGAGATTTTTATAATGGCATAAATGCTACGTGATCTTAATATCTCAGCTCTGGAAGGGTCTAGAGACTCAATTTTTGCACTCAGGTCTAAGTCTCATGGCCCTCTACCAGAATCCAGAGTTTTGAGAAGATTGGAGAAACTTATTTTTTGCACCAAAAAAAAAAAAAAAACATAAGGGGTACCACTGTCATTTTTTGTTTTGTTTTTTTTTTTGTTTTTTTGGGGGGGGGGGGTTGAAATTTTGAGTTTCTCTGATCTTCTTGAAACTCTGGATTCTGATAGAGGGCCATGATACTTAGACCTGAGTGCAAAAATGGAGGCTCTAGACCCTTCCAGAGCTGAGATATTTATAATGGCATTAATGCTACATGGGATCTCAATATCTCAGCTCTGGAAGGGTCTAGAGACTCCATTTTTGCATTCAGGTCTAAATCTCATGGCCCTCTATCAGAATCCAGAGTTTTGAGAAGATTGGATAAACTTGTTTTTTTGCACCAAAAAAAAACATAAGGGGTACCACTGTGGGTTTTTTTTTTTTTTTTTTGGGGGGGGGGGGTTGAAATTTCAGAGTTTCTCTGATCTTCTTGAACCTCTGGATTAGAGGGCCATGAGACTTAGACCTGAGTGCAAAAATGGAGGCTCTAGACCCTTCCAGAGCTGAGATATTGAGATTTTTATTATGGCATTACTGCTACATGGGATCTCAATATCTCAGCTCTGGAAGGTCTAGAGACTCCATTTTTGCATTCAGGTCTAAGTCTCATGGCCCTCTATCAGAATCCAGAGTTTTGAGAAGATTGGAGAAACTTATTTTGTTGCACCCAAAAAAAACATAACGGGTACCACTGTCTTTTTTTTTTTTTTTGGGGGGGGGGTTGAAATTTTGAGTTTCTCTGATCTTTTTGAAACTCTGGATTCTGATAGAGGGCCATGAGACTTAGACCTGAGTGCAAAAATGGAGGCTCTAGACCCTTCCAGAGCTGAGATATTGAGATTTTTATTATGGCATTAATGCTACATGGGATCTCAATATCTCAGCTCTGGAAGGGTCTAGAGACTCCATTTTTGCATTCAGGTCTAAGTCTCATGGCCCTCTATCAGAAGCCAGAGTTTTGAGAAGATTAAAGAAACTTATTTTTTGCACCCAAAAAAAAACATAAGGGGTACCACTGTCTTTTTTTTTTTTTTTTGGTCGAAATTTTGAGTTCCTCTGATCTTCTTGAAACTCTGGATTCTGATAGAGGGCCATGAGACTTAGACCTGAGTGCAAAAATGGAGGCTCTAGACCCTTCCGGAGCTGAGATATTGAGATTTTTATAATGGCATAAATGCTACGTGATCTTAATATCTCAGCTCTGGAAGGGTCTAGAGACTCAATTTTTGCACTCAGGTCTAAGTCTCATGGCCCTCTATCAGAATCCAGAGTTTTGAGAAGATTGGAGAAACTTATTTTTTTGCACCAAAAAAAAAACATAAGGGGTACCACTGTCGTTTTTTTGGGGGTCGAAATTTTAAGTTTCTCTGATCTTCTTGAAACTCTGGATTCTGATAGAGGGCCATGAGACTTAGACCTGATTTCAAAAACGGAGGCTCTAGACCCTTCCAGAGCTGAGATATTGAGATTTTTATAATGGCATTAATGCTACTTGGGATCTCAATATCTCAGCTCTGGAAGGGTCTAGAGACTCCATTTTTGCATTCAGGCCTAAATCTCATGGCCCTCTATCAGAATCCAGAGTTTTGAGAAGATTGGAGAAACTTATTTTTTTGCACCCAAAAAAAACATAAGGGGTACCACTG
Organism: Hybognathus amarus; assembly: GCA_030378365.1. Taxonomy (NCBI): domain Eukaryota; kingdom Metazoa; phylum Chordata; class Actinopteri; order Cypriniformes; family Leuciscidae; genus Hybognathus; species Hybognathus amarus. Next base: position 902,578 of record JAQIUQ010003432.1, read on the forward strand.
TCTTTTTTTTTTTTTTTTTTTTTTTTTTTTGTCGAAATTTTGAGTTTCTCTGATCTTCTTGAAACTCTGGATTCTGATAGAGGGCCATGAGACTTAGACCTGAGTGCAAAAATGGAGGCTCTAGACCCTTCCAGAGCTGATATATTGAGATTTTTATAATGGCATAAATGCTACGTGATCTTAATATCTCAGCTCTGGAAGGATCTAGCAACTCAATTTTTGCACTCAGGTCTAAGTCTCCTGGCCCTCTATCTGAATCCAGAGTTTTGAGAAGATTGGAGAAACTTATTTTTTTGCACCAAAAAAAAACATAAGGGGTTCCACTTTCGTTTTTTTGGGGGGTTGAAATTTTAAGTTTCTCTGACCTTCTTGAACTCTGGATCTCAATATCTCAGCTCTGGAAGGGTCTAGAGACTCCATTTTTGCATTCAGGTCTAAATCTCATGGGCCTCTATCAGAATCCAGAGTTTTGAGAAGATTGGATAAACTTATTTTTTTGCACCCAAAAAAACATAAGGGGTACCACTGTCTTTTTTTATTTATTTATTTATTTATTTATTTTTGTCGAAATTTTGAGTTTCTCTGATCTTCTTGAAACTCTGGATTCTGATAGAGGGCCATGAGACTTAGACCTGAGTGCAAAAATGGAGGCTCTAGACCCTTCCAGAGCTGAGATATTGAGATTTTTATAATGGCATAAATGCTACGTGATCTTAATATCTCAGCTCTGGAAGGATCTAGCGACTCAATTTTTGCACTCAGGTCTAAGTCTCATGGCCCTCTATCAGAATCCAGAGTTTTGAGAAGATTGGAGAAACTTATTTTTTTTGCACCAAAAAAAAAACATAAGGGGTTCCACTTTCGTTTTTTTGGGGGGTCGAAATTTTAAGTTTCTCTGATCTTCTTGAAACTCTGGATTCTGATAGAGGGCCATGAGACTTAGACCTGATTTCAAAAACGGAGGCTCTAGACCCTTCCAGAGCTGAGATATTGAGATTTTTATAATGGCATTAATGCTACATGGGATCTCAATATCTCAGCTCTGGAAGGGTCTAGAGACTCCATTTTTGCATTCAGGTCTAAATCTCATGGCCCTCTATCAGAATCCAGAGTTTTGAGAAGATTGGATAAACTTACTTTTTTGCACCAAAAAAAAACATAAGGGGTACCACTGTCGTTTTTTGTTTGTTTGTTTTTTTTTTGGGGGGGGGCTCGAAATTTTGAGTTTCTCTGATCTTCTTGAAACTCTGGATTAGAGGGCCATGAGACTTAGACCTGAGTGCAAAAATGGAGGCTCTAGACTCTTCCGGAGCTGAGATATTGAGATTTTTATAATGGCATAAATGCTACGTGATCTTAATATCTCAGCTCTGGAAGGGTCTAGAGACTCAATTTTTGCACTCAGGTCTAAGTCTCATGGCCCTCTATCAGAATCCAGAGTTTTGAGAAGATTGGAGAAACTTATTTTTTGGACCAAAAAAAAAAAAAACATAAGGGGTACCACTGTCGTTTTTTGTTTTGTTTTTTTGTTTTTTTTTGGGGGGGGTTGAAATTTTGAGTTTCTCTGATCTTCTTGAAACTCTGGATTCTGATAGAGGGCCATGATACTTAGACCTGAGTGCAAAAATGGAGGCTCTAGACCCTTCCAGAGCTGAGATATTTATAATGGCATTAATGCTACATGGGATCTCAATATCTCAGCTCTGGAAGGGTCTAGAGACTCCATTTTTGCATTCAGGTCTAAATCTCATGGCCCTCTATCAGAATCCAGAGTTTTGAGAAGATTGGATAAACTTGTTTTTTTGCACCAAAAAAAAAACATAAGGGGTACCACTGTGGGTTTTTTTTTTTTTTTTGGGGGGGGGGGTTGAAATTTCAGAGTTTCTCTGATCTTCTTGAACCTCTGGATTAGAGGGCCATGAGACTTAGACCTGAGTGCAAAAATGGAGGCTCTAGACCCTTCCAGAGCTGAGATATTGAGATTTTTATTATGGCATTAATGCTACATGGGATCTCAATATCTCAGCTCTGGAAGGGTCTAGAGACTCCATTTTTGCATTCAGGTCTAAGTCTCATGGCCCTCTATCAGAATCCAGAGTTTTGAGAAGATTGGAGAAACTTATTTTTTGCACCCAAAAAAAACATAACGGGTACCACTGTCTTTTTTTTTTTTTTTTTTTTTTTTGGGGCGGGGGGTTGAAATTTTGAGTTTCTCTGATCTTCTTGAAACTCTGGATTCTGATAGAGGGCCATGAGACTTAGACCTGAGTGCAAAAATGGAGGCTCTAGACCCTTCCAGAGCTGAGATATTGAGATTTTTATTATGGCATTAATGCTACATGGGTTCTCAATATCTCAGCTCTGGAAGGGTCTAGAGACTCTATTTTTGCATTCAGGTCTAAATCTCATGGCCCTCTATCAGAATCCAGAATTTTGAGAAGATTGGACAAACTTGTTTTTTTGCACCAAAAAAAAAAAACATAAGGGGTAACACTGTCGTTTTTTTTTTTTTTTTTTTTTTTTTTTTTGTTTTTTTTTGGGGGGGGGGGTTGAAATTTTGAGTTTCTCTGATCTTCTTGAAACTCTGGATTAGAGGGCCATGAGACTTAGACCTGAGTGCAAAAATGGAGGCTCTAGACCCTTCCAGAGCTGAGATATTGAGATTTTTATTATGGCATTAATGCTACATGGGATCTCAATATCTCAGCTCTGGAAGGGTCTAGAGACTCCATTTTTGCATTCAGGTCTAAGTCTCATGGCCCTCTATCAGAAGCCAGAGTTTTGAGAAGATTGGAGAAACTTATTTTTTTGCACCCAAAAAAAAATACATAAGGGGTACCACTGTCTTTTTTTTTTTTTTTTTTTTTGGTTGAAATTTTGAGTTCCTCTGATCTTCTTGAAACTCTGGATTCTGATAGAGGGCCATGAGACTTAGACCTGAGTGCAAAAATGGAGGCTCTAGACCTTTCCGGAGCTGAGATATTGAGATTTTTATAATGGCATAAATGCTACGTGATCTTAATATCTCAGCTCTGGAAGGGTCTAGAAACTCAATTTTTGCACTCAGGTCTAAGTCTCATGGCCCTCTATCAGAATCCAGAGTTTTGAGAAGATTGGAGAAACTTATTTTTTTGCACCAAAAAAAAACATAAGGGGTACCACTGTCGTTTTTTTTTTTTTTTTTTGGGGGGGGGGGGGGTTGAAATTTTGAGTTTCTCTGATCTTCTTGAAACTCTGGATTCTGATAGAGGGCCATGAGACTTAGACCTGAGTGCAAAAATGGAGGCTCTAGACCCTTCCAGAGCTGAGATATTGAGATTTTATAATGGCATTAATGCTACATGGGATCTCAATATCTCAGCTCTGGAAGGGTCTAGAGACTCTATTTTTGCATTCAGGTCTAAATCTCATGGCCCTCTATCAGAATCCAGACTTTTGAGAAGATTGGATAAACTTGTTTTTTTGCACCAAAAAAAAACATAAGGGGTACCACTGTCGTTTTTTTTTTTTTTTTTTTTTTGGGGGGGGGGGAGTTTTGAGTTTCTCTGATCTTCTTGAAACTCTGGATTAGAGGGCCATGAGACTTAGACCTGAGTGCAAAAATGGAGGCTCTAGACCCTTCCAGAGCTGAGATATTGAGATTTTTATTATGGCATTAATGCTACATGGGATCTCAATATCTCAGCTCTGGAAGGGTCTAGAGACTCCATTTTTGCATTCAGGTCTAAGTCTCATGGCCCTCTATCAGAAGCCAGAGTTTTGAGAAGATTGGAGAAACTTATTTTTTGCACCCAAAAAAAAAACATAAGGGGTACCACTGTCTTTTTTTTTTTTTTTTTTTTGGTTGAAATTTTGAGTTCCTCTGATCTTCTTGAAACTCTGGATTCTGATAGAGGGCCATGAGACTTAGACCTGAGTGCAAAAATGGAGGCTCTAGACCCTTCCGGAGCTGAGATATTGAGATTTTTATAATGGCATAAATGCTACGTGATCTTAATATCTCAGCTCTGGAAGGATCTAGCGACTCAATTTTTGCACTCAGGTCTAAGTCTCATGGCCCTCTATCAGAATCCAGAGTTTTGAGAAGATTGGAGAAACTTATTTTTTTTGCACCAAAAAAAAAAACATAAGGGGTTCCACTTTCGTTTTTTTGGGGGGTCGAAATTTTAAGTTTCTCTGATCTTCTTGAAACTCTGGATTCTGATAGAGGGCCATGAGACTTAGACCTGATTTCAAAAACGGAGGCTCTAGACCCTTCCAGAGCTGAGATATTGAGATTTTTATAATGGCATTAATGCTACATGGGATCTCAATATCTCAGCTCTGGAAGGGTCTAGAGACTCCATTTTTGCATTCAGGTCTAAATCTCATGGCCCTCTATCAGAATCCAGAGTTTTGAGAAGATTGGATAAACTTGTTTTTTTGCACCAAAAAAAAAACATAAGGGGTACCACTGTGGGTTTGTTTTTTTTTTTTTGGGGGGGGGGTTGAAATTTCGAGTTTCTCTGATCTTCTTGAACCTCTGGATTAGAGGGCCATGAGACTTAGACCTGAGTGCAAAAATGGAGGCTCTAGACCCTTCCAGAGCTGAGATATTGAGATTTTTATTATGGCATTAATGCTACATGGGATCTCAATATCTCAGCTCTGGAAGGGTCTAGAGACTCCATTTTTGCATTCAGGTCTAAGTCTCATGGCCCTCTATCAGAATCCAGAGTTTTGAGAAGATTGGAGAAACTTATTTTTTTGCACCCAAAAAAAACATAAGGGGTACCACTGTCTTTTGTTTTTTTTTTTTTTGGGGCGGGGGTTGAAATTTTGAGTTTCTCTGATCTTCTTGAAACTCTGGATTCTGATAGAGGGCCATGAGACTTAGACCTGAGTGCAAAAATGGAGGCTCTAGACCCTTCCAGAGCTGAGATATTGAGATTTTTATTATGGCATTAATGCTACATGGGTTCTCAATATCTCAGCTCTGGAAGGGTCTAGAGACTCTATTTTTGCATTCAGGTCTAAATCTCATGGCCCTCTATCAGAATCCAGAATTTTGAGAAGATTGGACAAACTTGTTTTTTTGCACCAAAAAAAAAAAACATAAGGGGTAACACTGTCGTTTTTTTTTTTTTTTTTTTTGTTTTTTTGTTTTTTTTTTGGGGGGGGGGGTTGAAATTTTGAGTTTCTCTGATCTTCTTGAAACTCTGGATTTAGAGGGCCATGAGACTTAGACCTGAGTGCAAAAATGGAGGCTCTAGACCCTTCCAGAGCTGAGATATTGAGATTTTTATTATGGCATTAATGCTACATGGGATCTCAATATCTCAGCTCTGGAAGGGTCTAGAGACTCCATTTTTGCATTCAGGTCTAAGTCTCATGGCCCTCTATCAGAAGCCAGAGTTTTGAGAAGATTGGAGAAACTTATTTTTTTGCACCAAAAAAAAACATAAGGGGTACCACTGTCGTTTTTTTTTTTTTTTTTGGGGGGGGGGTTGAAATTTTGAGTTCTCTCTGATCTTCTTGAAACTCTGGATTCTGATAGAGGGCCATGAGACTTAGACCTGAGTGCAAAAATGGAGGCTCTAGACCCTTCCAGAGCTGAGATATTGAGATTTTTATAATGGCATTAATGCTACATGGGATCTCAATATCTCAGCTCTGGAAGGGTCTAGAGACTCTATTTTTGCATTCAGGTCTAAATCTCATGGCCCTCTATCAGAATCCAGACTTTTGAGAAGATTGGATAAACTTGTTTTTTTGCACCAAAAAAAAAACATAAGGGGTACCACTGTCGTTTTTTTTTTTTTTTTTTTTTTTTTTTTTGTTTTTGGGGGGGGGGGGTGAAATTTGAGTTTCTCTGATCTTCTTGAAACTCTGGATTAGAGGGCCATGAGACTTATACCTGAGTGCAAAAATGGAGGCTCTAGACCCTTCCAGAGCTGAGATATTGAGATTTTTATTATGGCATTAATGCTACATGGGATCTCAATATCTCAGCTCTGGAAGGGTCTAGAGACTCCATTTTTGCATTCAGGTCTAAGTCTCATGGCCCTCTATCAGAAGCCAGAGTTTTGAGAAGATTGGAGAAACTTATTTTTTTGCACCCAAAAAAAAAACATAAGGGGTACCACTGTCTTTTTTTTTTTTTTTTTTTTGGTCGAAATTTTGAGTTCCTCTGATCTTCTTGAAACTCTGGATTCTGATAGAGGGCCATGAGACTTAGACCTGAGTGCAAAAATGGAGGCTCTAGACCCTTCCGGAGCTGAGATATTGAGATTTTTATAATGGCATAAATGCTACGTGATCTTAATATCTCAGCTCTGGAAGGATCTAGCGACTCAATTTTTGCACTCAGGTCTAAGTCTCATGGCCCTCTATCAGAATCCAGAGTTTTGAGAAGATTGGAGAAACTTATTTTTTTTGCACCAAAAAAAAAAACATAAGGGGTTCCACTTTCGTTTTTTTGGGGGGTCGAAATTTTAAGTTTCTCTGATCTTCTTGAAACTCTGGATTCTGATAGAGGGCCATGAGACTTAGACCTGATTTCAAAAACGGAGGCTCTAGACCCTTCCAGAGCTGAGATATTGAGATTTTTATAATGGCATTAATGCTACATGGGATCTCAATATCTCAGCTCTGGAAGGGTCTAGAGACTCCATTTTTGCATTCAGGTCTAAATCTCATGGCCCTCTATCAGAATCCAGAGTTTTGAGAAGATTGGATAAACTTATTTTTTTGCACCAAAAAAAAAAACATAAGGGGTACCACTGTCGTGTGTTGTTTGTTTGTTTTTTTGGGGGGGGGGTCTGAAATTTCGAGTTTCTCTGATCTTCTTGAAACTCTGGATTCTGATAGAGGGCCATGAGACTTAGACCTGAGTGCAAAAATGGAGGCTCTAGACCCTTCCGGAGCTGAGATATTGAGATTTTTATAATGGCATAAATGCTACGTGATCTTAATATCTCAGCTCTGGAAGGATCTAGCGACTCAATTTTTGCACTCAGGTCTAAGTCTCATGGCCCTCTATCAGAATCCAGAGTTTTGAGAAGATTGGAGAAACTTATTTTTTTTGCACCAAAAAAAAAAACATAAGGGGTTCCACTTGTCGTTTTTTTGGGGGGTCGAAATTTTAAGTTTCTCTGATCTTCTTGAAACTCTGGATTCTGATAGAGGGCCATGAGACTTAGACCTGATTTCAAAAACGGAGGCTCTAGACCCTTCCAGAGCTGAGATATTGAGATTTTTATAATGGCATTAATGCTACATGGGATCTCAATATCTCAGCTCTGGAAGGGTCTAGAGACTCCATTTTTGCATTCAGGTCTAAATCTCATGGCCCTCTATCAGAATCCAGAGTTTTGAGAAGATTGGATAAACTTGTTTTTTTGCACCAAAAAAAAAAACATAAGGGGTACCACTGTGGGTTTTT